>VMDO01011040.1:0-68722 GCA_007922755.1 Pedetes capensis | reverse complement strand
CTCTATAATCAACACCCGTGGAAGCAGCAGTCAAGAAATCAAAAGACGCATTGCTCTAGGAAAAGCTGTGGCAAAAGATCTCTTTAGAGTATTGAAAAGCAAAGATGTCACATTGAAGACGAAGGTGCGTCTGACTCATGCCATGGTATTTTCAGTGGCATCATATGGTTGTGAAAGCTGGACATTGAACAAGAGAGACCGAAAAAGAATTGATGCTTTTGAATTGTGGTGCTGGAGACGTCTATTGAATGTACCATGGACTGCCAAAAGAACCAACAGATCTGTCCTAGAAGAAGTACAACCAGAGTGCTCCTTGGAAGCAAAAATGGCCAGACTGCGTCTTACATATTTCGGACATGTAGTCAGGAGAGAACAATCCCTGGAGAAGGACATCATGTTTGGAAGAGTGGCAGGTCAACGCAAAAGAGGAAAACTCTCCACAAGATGGATTGACAGTGTCTGCAACAATGGGTTTAAACATAAATAAGATTGTTTGCCTGGCACAGAATCGGCAAGTGTTTCGATCTGCTGTACATAGGGTCGCTATGAGTCGGACTCGACTCGACGGCACCTAACAACAACAATCATATGGCAGTTTAAAAATTGTACATGCCAAATATAAAACCACCAAATAAAACATACCTGGGTTATATTTTGCCTAAGAAACAGCCTTTTGTGTGAAAGAGATTATAAAGACCCCCCTTCTCCTGTTTCCCACCTCCTAAATTTCTGTAGCTCCTATTTTCTGTGAGTAAAATCTCTAAAGTATTCTTTTGGCTTATTTCACAACTCTGAGACCATTAAGCCTGTGTCTCCTCTCCCCACCCCACCTGTAAGAGCCTCTCTTTTGTTCTCATACCTTCTAGATTGGTCATTGGAATGCACCCCTTCTGTGTAAACATGGCAACTAGATTGTCAGACCTCAGATACAGTTCCAGCTTCTATCTGTGGTATTTGCCTGGAAGGCCCACCCTGAGAGGGCCTTCTTTGTCTGTTTTTACATCTTTTCTCCCTCTTGTGAGATCCTCTTGTATATCAGGTTACTAATTAATGCTATTCTGCTTCTGTAATGTGCTTGGCTACTTGTTTTCACCCTTGAAGAGGGACCACCCCTCTGCTGAATTCCTTAAAAGACTCAGCCCACCATTTTCCCTTTGCTCAGATCTCTGGAGATTTCTCAGGCTGGGTCATGGCTAGCAATTAATAAATCCTCTTAAAGATTAATAATTACCTAGGGCCTCTTTCTCATGAATCCCGCTTTAGTGAACCTTGATATTGTCATTTCATATTTAACATTATGAAAAATTTTCTGTAGGTAATCACTGGTGTTTAAAGTTGCTTTCTTTTTCCTCTCAAGTTAGAATTAACTTGGAATTGAACTGCAAACTCAAGGATTAACCTGAGAACACAGGGTGTGGAAAATAGACGATCAAAATGTTAGCTTCATTAATACTGACTGGAGAAACTGGTTTTAGATATGTGGTTAAAGGAATTTTTGTTTTGAGATGGGGTCTTGACATGTAGCCAAGGCTGGCCTGGAAGTCACTGTGTAGCCCAGCCTGGCCTCAAACTCACTATCTGTTACCTGAGTTTTGAGACAAAGTCCTAATAGAGTAGGCTCAACCACCCACCCCCAATGCACTAATTAAAGAGCTAAGGAATGGTAAGAAGCAGAGAAAAGAGATTTAATCAATATGCACGTGGGGAAGAGGAATAGATAAAAGAGTCTAATGAGCCCAAATCCCTAAGCATACAACCTGTTCATGGTAGACCTAGGGTTGGAATCTGGTTCCCTGCTCATTGTATTGTAAGTAGACAAACTTTAGGTGTCCCTGACAGGACAACCTCAGGCTGTGTCAAGATACTGCTGGCCTGGTGGGAGGCCAGACACACAAACCAACAATTGTGGAACACCCTCGGTCTTCCTCAGCAATGCATTCCAAGAGCCTTTAAAATCCCAAGCTCATTATTGCTTTTAGACCCTTTCACTTGTCCTACTAGTACTAAAGGTCAGCTTTCTTTCTGAAGTCTTTTTATTTTTTGACAAAGAAACTTACTTTTAACATTTTGTGATAGTTACCATGCACGGAACAATAGAAAACCACCAAATGCTGCAAGCTCCTTGCTGCCTTATGCTCTTGGCACCAGCTGTTTGCTGTAAAAATGTCCCTCCCTCCAGCTCCCACAGTCAGCTCCTTCTTGTCATTGCTATTTGTTTTTAATTTGGTAAAATATACATACATAACATAAACTTTGTCATTTTTTCCACTTATAAGTATACAGTTCGGTGCCTGATCATTGGGGTGGGAGTGGATTAAATTCCAGGATGGTAAGAAATTTTCTCTTTGAATTTTGAAGGCTTCAGTTGATTATATTCTAGCATCTAATGTTGCTGAGAAAAAGCTTGTTCTGTTTCTGATTTCTTATCCTTAGAATGTGACCTAGTCCCTTTCCTTCTTGGGAAACTTTTAGAACATTTTCTTTATCCTTGGGATTCTGAAATTTCAAAATGATGTGCCTTGTTTGACTTTTTATTATTCGTTGTGCAGAATATTTTGTGGGCTCCTTTAATCTGGATAATTATGCCTTTTGGTTTTAAAGAATGTTTTCCTATAATTTCCTTTTCTTTCTTTTCTTGGCTGTTTGAAAGTCCAGTTATTTAGATGGTACAACTTGTGAAAAACATCCCTTTATTTTCTCCACTATTTTCTACTTCTTGATCTTTTGATTCACTTCTGAGATGTTCCCTCTACTTTATATTCTATTGTTGATTTTTTTGTTATCAAATGTTTTAATTCCTGAAAGTTTTTTCTTGTTAGAAACCTCTTTTGTGAGCTGTTACTTCTATAGTATGTGGTTGGTAGGAACGGTATCTTCTCTCCCTTCAGTGAAGATACAGACGAAGACATAAAGATATAGGACTTTTCCCTTTACTTCTTGAATCATCTCTGTGTCATTAAAGTTGGTCATTTATATTTGTTTTTTTTTTTCTTCTGTCTTTCTATTAGAAGCCCCTTTTCCAGGGTCTGGTAATCCTTCTTTGGCTATTTCTTTTGTGTGGTAAAATGTTCATGATATAAAATTTACTATTTTAACCATTTTTGAGCATACAATTCAGTAGCATTAAGTATATTCACAGTATTGTGCAACCATCACACCATCTATCTCCAGAACTTTTTCATCATTCCAAATGGAAACTTTGGACCCATTAAACACTGACTCCCAATGTATTAGTCAGCTTCTGCACTGGTGTGGCAAAATCTCTGATGAAAACAAACTTATAGGAAGAATGATTTATTGGGGCTCATAGTTAGAAGATTTTAGTACATAGAAGTGGGGCAGGCATGGTGATGGAGCAGGTGGTAGGGCCTGTGACAGAGAACTTCACATCATGGCAGATCAAAAGCAGAGGGCGCTCCTAGAACTGGGGGCCAACAAAAAACCTCCAAACACCCACTCCAAACGATGTACTTACACAATGCTAGATTCCACATCCCAAAGTTCCAAACCGGCCAGGGCAGCACTCCCAGCTGGGGACCAAAGATCCAGGCACATAATCTTTGGGGGACATTTTAGATTCAAATCACAATACCCCACTTCCCTTCCTCCAGACTCTGGTAACTAATAATTATACTACTTTCTCTATCAATTTGACTACACTTCCTATAAATGTGTTGTTGTTGTTGTTGTTAGGTGCCGTCCAGTCGGTATCCGACTCATAGCGACCCTCATAGGGTTTTCAATGGCTTACCATTTTGGGATTGCCTTGGGAGTGGATTGCCAGGCCCTTCTCCCATTTTTACAGTGCTGGGAATTGAACTCAGGACCTCAGAGACTGCAGCGCAGCGCTCTACCAACTGAGCTAAATCCCAGCCTCCTGTAAGTGTAGTTATACAATATCTTTCCTTTTGTGCTTGATTAATTTCACTTAACATAATATTTTTATGGTCAATCCATGTTATAACATCTATCAGAATATCTTCTCTTCCCCTCCCCTCCCCTCACCTCTCCTCCTCTCCTCTTTCTCTCTTTCCTTTGTGGTACCGAGGGGCTGAACCCAGGGCCTCACACATACTTTGGAAGTGCTCTACCACTGAGCTGCACCTCCAGCCCCTTTTTTATTTTTTATCTTGAGACAGGGTCTTACTAAATTGCACAGGCTGCTTCTGGCCTTGAACTCATGATCCTTCTGCTTCTGTCTCCCAAATCTCTGGGATTATAGACCTATTCTACTGCACATGGCTCCAAGGGTAGGTTTCTCCAAGAGAAAGACTAGTTGGAGTCATTTTTCTAATCTAAGAGAAGGACTAGTTGGAGTCAGTTTTTGAATCCTGGCTGCAGGCTGGGAATTGTAACTGTGGGACTACAGTGTTAATGCCCTGGCCATGCCCAGGCTAATGAAGTCAAACCCAAGTGAAGCTCCTCATTTGATAGCAAAGAACAAACAAAGGGGAAAAAACTGAGAAATCTTAGCTAGGACATCCCAGGAGCCCGGGACAATGTTAATGCCACCTGTCACATGCCCTAAGCAAGCCATTTGCACCAATGTGTTGAGGTCTTTATCTGCATTGTTCACTTTGATAGGCACTCCATGAGGAAGGGGCTTGAATTTGCTCACTTGACAGGTGAGGGGTGGAGAAACCTACCTGGACTGGGGCTGTCAGGGCCTCGCTGGGAAGGTGGGAAGGTCAGGGGTGGGTGGAAGCCAAATGCTTGTTGGCGCTTGGAACCCAGCCCTGTCCCTAAGCTGAGGCAGGACTTGTAAGATGCAGACTCCTGATAAAACACAGTAGACATTTGTTGTTAGGTGCTGAGGAGTCAGTGTCCGACTCCTAGCAACCCTGCATACAACAGTCGAGACACTATTGTTAGTGCTTCCCTGCTATTCATAGGGTTTTCAATGACTGATTGTTTACAAGCCTGCAGCACCTGGTGTTCCCAGGCAGTGTCCCATCCAAGTGCTAACTAGGGCCAACACTGCTTAGCTTCTGAGATCTGATGGGACTGGGCGCCAAAGTGGTATGGCTGCAGCCTCGCAGACATTTAGCAAGTGCCAATTTAAAAGGTGTTAGATATTTTTATTTCTTTCAATTTTAATCTGTGTATTCCTCTTCAAAGCATTTTTCCACCTACTTTTCTTTCTTTCTTTTTCTCTTTCTTTCCTTCTTTTTTCCTTTCATTTTTCCTTTCCTCCTTCCTTCCTTCCTTCCTTCCTTCCTTCCTTCCTTCCTTCCTCTCTTCCTTCCTTCCTTTCTTCCTTCCTTCTTTCCTTTCTTTTTCTTTCTCTCTTTCCTTTCTTTCTTTTTCCATGCTGGCTTCAGACTCATGATCCCCCTGCCTGAGCCTCCTGGGTGCTGAGATTACAGTTCTCTGTCACAGGCACCATCACACCTGGCCAGAATTTCATTCTTATTTGAGGTTGAACAATATTTTGTTTCATGTATATACCCCATTTTGTTTATCTATTCATTCATCAGGGGACATGATTTGCTTCCATATTTGGCTACTGTGAATAATACAGCTATGAACAAAAGTGTACAAATATCAACTAAAGTCTGTTTTCATTTTTTTAATTTACTTTTTAAATTGAGACTGTACATAATTATTAGACGCAGTGTATATACAGGTATGTCACTTGTCAGGGAGCTCACAGTGGCTAAGTTTCAAATAAACTGCTCATTAGAGGATCCCAAGAAGAGTATGACCATTTCAGAGTCATATCCATCAGGCTCATGCTTTCTCCTCTATGTTTAGCAGAGATAGCAGGACACTCATGATATCCAGCCCAGTACCTAGGACAGTGCCTGGAACTAGCTGAATGAATGAAATGTGTGTGACATTCTTTCTAAACTTCTGATGCAATTTCCTATGTTCTGATATTTCATTGCTAATTTTAGCTACAATTTGGGAGATCAGAAGTGGGATGGAGAAGAGGGAGCAGTCAAGTTATGTTTATGCTCAAAATGCTTTGAAACTTAGAAACCCCTCTGATATACCTCTTTTAGTATGCCATGAGAGCAGGCACCAAATTTTATATGTACCAACTTCTTACATAATGGTGTAGATATTTCAGAAATCACCCAACGATGGCTTCCTCTGGGAATGCCACAGGAATGTCTGTGGAACCTGAGGTGGGCCTGGGAGCCTGGGGATTTTTGCTCAGAACTTTACTCTTATTGTCCTCTGTTTTTGATGCTCTGTTGTTAGTGTTTTCCTGGAGCAATCTCTCTGGTTATATTTTGTATTTTTTATTTAAATGGACTTTCTCTTGTTCGTTCTTTCGTTCTTTCGTTCCTTCTTTCTTTCTTTCTTTCTTCTTTCTTCCTTTCTCTTTCTTCTTTCTCTTTCTTCCTCCCTCCCTCTTTCTCTCTCTCTTTCCTTCCCTCTCTCTCTTTCTCTCTTTCTTTCTCACTTTTCTTTTCTTTTTGAGGGGTGGTGAATAGTAAGGGCAACTTCCATTTGGGCTTTCTCACAGAGTCCCAGCATCATTATCTTGATTCTAGCTTTTGAGCAAAACCCAAGGATAAGGATAGAGGAGGACAGCAGAGCCTGAGCAGCTGGTGTTTGCTTTAGCCTCTTCCTGAGCCACCTCCCAGCCACCAGAGAATAGGAATGAGCCATTACCATTCCCCACACAGTCCCAGCAGCAAGCCTGGGCTGCCATGCGGGGATATGGAGGGACGTTTGCACTGTCTTCTAAATTGTGTTCTTCCTTCTAATCTCCCTTTTCTGCTGCTGAAGAATTTATGTGAAATCAATGCATGTCTACTTAAGTTCTGCTCCCATTGATGTTATTGGTATTCTTTTATTTACAAGTTCCTAGATGGATTATATAAGATTTGGCAGGTTTTTTTTTTTTTTCCTTGAAGTCTTGCACTTTTATCAGCAGAACACCATCTGCCATCATTAAAGAGTGGTAGTTGTGGATGTCTCAGGCATCGGCTGATGTCCTGTGAGCCAGATTTGCATAAGACTCTGCAAGCTCTGCTAATGAGTGTAGGAAGGTTACTCAGTTATTACACAGTGTTTTTTAAACTTGCAGAGGTCTAATCGCCTTATGCATACATAGAGCTGAAACCAACTACGAAGACAGGCAGGAAAATCTTTTGACCTTGTCTCTGCTGCCTTTGTCCTCTGTCATCAATTAGGAATCTAACACTTCTTCAACAGAACTTTCTTCCTCTCCATCACATGATTTTTGGAAAATACTTTCTTTTTTTATTACTTTTTTGCATTAAAATTTACCAAAAATGAATGCTGACATCTTAACCTTACTGTGTGGTGAGTTTTAAAAATGAATTCACTTATGCAATCAACTAACATCCATCAAGACATAGAACATCCCATCCCCCCAGCTCATGCCTGTGCCCCATTGCAATCGCTCCTCAAGAATCACAAGCAACCACTGCTCTGATCTCTATCACCCTGAAGATTAGCATTGCAGGTTCTGGACCTTCATATAACTGCAAATGCCTGTTGTAACCATGCACTGTGCATTCCTTTGTTTCTGTCTTCTTTGGCTCATCCATGCAGTTGTGCATATTAAGTAACGTGTTAGTTGCTGCACGGTCACAATATTTTTTATTCCACACTATTTTAATATAGTTTCCTGTTAATGGACACTTAAATTGCTTCCAGTTTGGGGTTCTAATGAATGAAACTGCCATAAATGTATTTATACAAGTTGTTTTGGGTACACATGTTTTCATTTGTCTTGGGCAAATATCTATGAGCTAAACATCTGCGTCATAGGCTAAATACACCCCTACAATTCTTGTTACATTTGCTTCTGGTTGTTTTATCATTGTTACTTTCATAAATGGGAGCCCCTCCATTCTATTTACTAAATATTTCTGGTTTATAAGAAAGAGACTCACTTAAAAATATTTGTTTGGTAATTAGAATTATTGGTTCTTTTAAATTGTTTTCTATTTTACTCAACTAGTACATGAGTAGTCTTGTCATAAACAATCCAAGCATCAAAAAATAAAGGAAAGTAACAGGTAGCACCACCCCTTACTTTCACCCAACTTTCCATTTTCTCCCCCCAAAATGCTGACTCCTAGAAGCCTAATGAGTTGCTTTAAGATCTCTTTCTAAGCATTTTTCAGAGTATATGCTACATAGGGTGCTACTTCTGGTTATTGTAGGTTTCTGTAGTTACAACAGAAGATTATTATCATTTTATGAGAGCTAGACATCAACTATCTTGAGAAAGGAGTGCCTTTTTGTCATTTGCACAAAGGTCTCATATGGGACTTAAATTTAATATTTGTAATATACATATACTGAGAAATATATTTTATGTAAGTATACAAATAGATCCTTTAACAAATAAGTATAATCACACATTTTTTTCTATGATTTCTTTTTCAAAATTATGAATAGATTGTAAATATCTTTGCATATCAACACATAGAGAGTTAGCTAACTTTTCTTAAATTTTCTTCAAATTTCTTAACTTTTCTTCAAATTTTCACTATTTCAAAGATTCTTAAATGTACATATTTGTACACACATGTAATTATCTATTTAGTGAGAATTTCTAAAAGAACTTCTGTATTTGAAGGTGTATACATTTAAGACTTTTAGATATTATCATTTATGCCTCAAGGAGTTTTAACAAAGTATATTTCCATCAGAAAAGTGGAAAAGTGTCTTTTTCCATCCATTTCCTAGAATCAGAAAATTACTTATCATCTTTCAATTTTGTGAGGTACTGCCTTTTTAACTTTTGATCAAACAATGATATTGAATTATTGCTGTAATTATTTCACCTAGTAATAGTGAGAATGAGCATCTTTCCCTGTGCTTATTGCTATTATTTATATTTTCCTCATGAATGTCTCCTGTCTTCTACTTTTCTTATTTTGCCTTTTTCTTATTGATTTATGGGAGTGCTTTATGTATGATGGTTATTAATGTTAAAGCTACCTTGTTGTGAATATTTTCTTGTTTGTTGCTTGATACTTTTCTGTGTAGAGAATTTTTTTAAATTTTGTAATTTTTAGTTCATATTTTTGTTGTTATACTTAAGATTTTTTTGTCTTGTTCAAACAGAGTCTTTCTGAATTCAAAATTATAAAAATAAACATTTTGGTCATATTATCTTAAATTTAACTTGTAATCTATCTGGAACTTATTTTTGTCATTAGTGTGAGACAAGGGTCCAACTTTATTTTTTCCTAGTAGATTCCTAATTCACACATGCAATACCTCTTTTCTGAGTGTCTCACTTCTCCTCAGAACTATGTTCATTGCTACAGAAGCAATGGTGACCTTGAAAGACAAGGTCCTTGTTCTCATGTGGCTTACATTCTAATGGAGGGACATAGACTGTAAACAACTAAACATTTAAACAAGATACTGATTTTTAAAAAATTAAATGTTTAGTAGGATATAGGTTCCAACATTGGGGAATGACTAATTTTGATTGTTTAGGGAAATCCTCTTGGAAGAAGTGAGTCTTGAACTTAAATCTGAGAGGCAAGAGAGAGCTGCCTGTGGAATCCCTGAGAGTCTGCGTTAGGACCAATGATGTTGTTGTTGTTGTTAGGTGCCGTCGAGTCGGTATCCGACTCATAGCGACTCTCATACGGTTTTCAATGGCTGGCTATTTTTTGGGATTGCCTTGGGAGTGGATTGCCAGGTCCTTCTCCCATTTTTGCGCTGCTGGGAATTGAACTTGGGACCTCAGAGACTGCAGCGCAGCGCTCTACCAACTGAGCTAAATCCCAGCCCTGGACCAATGATAGGGGTATCTATAAAAATCAAAATGGCTTCCTAACTTTTCCAAGGCATTTTTATACCATGAAGGCAGGGACTGTCATGTGCTGAGGTCTGGGTAGGCTTTTCTTTACCCTGTACTACCTGCTCCAATGCTCTATTTCAGGAGCTGTTTATTGAATAGTTTTCTTTTCTTTCTTTTTTTTTTTCTTTTCTTCTTTTTTTTTTTTTTTTTTTTTTGCAGTACCAGAGGTTGAACCCAGGGCCTCGCACTTGCTTGCGCTGCAAGTGCTGGACCACTGAGCTGCACCGTTAGCCCATTTTTTCACTTTTTGAGACAGGGTCTCACTAAATTACACAGACTGCCTCAGGTTTTGAACTTGTGATCCTCCTGACTCTGCCTCTCAAGTCACTGGGATTACAGGCATTAGCCATCACGCCCAGCTTTGAATAGTTTTCATTTTAAAGACTGTGGGTTCCAACTTTTTGGAATGATGTTTATATATTTTTAAAATTTTAATTGATATATAATAATCATACATATTTATGGAGTATAGTACAATATTTCAGTACATGTGTATAATGTATAATGATCGGGACAGGGTAACTGGCATGCCCATTGCCTCAGACATTTATCGTTTCTTTCTGGTGGGAAAATTCAAAATCCTTTCTACTAGCTATTTTGAAATATGCAATTAATTGTTGTCAACCATAGTTACCCTATTGTGCTATAAAACAGTAGAAGTAATTCCTCCCCTCTCCAGCTGTACTCCTATACCCATTTACCATTCTCTCCTTCTTTCTCCCCAGTCCCTTTCTAACCTCTGGTAATCACTGTTCTATTTTCTATATGTATGAGGGCTGGGGTTTGGCTCAGTTGGTAGAATGTTGCTCTGCACTTTCTGAGGACCTGGGTTTGATCCCCATCACCACAAAAATGGGAGAAGGATGTGGCAGTCCACTCCCCAAAACAATCCTGAAACAATCAGCCACTGAAAGCCATATGAGGGTGGCTATGAGTAGGACCTGATTGGATGGCATCTAACAATAACAACACATGAATGAGATCAACTTTGCTGTTGTTGTACTGGAGAGCTGACCCCAGGCTTTGTACATCCTTGGTAAGCACTCTGCTGCTGAGCCACATCCCCAACCCCCTTTTAATTTTTTATCTTGAAATAACATTTCTCTAACTTACTCAGGCTGCCTCTCGGGCTGGGATTTAGCTCAGTTGGTAGAGCACTGCGCTGTAGTCTCTGAGGTCCCGAGTTCGATTCCTAGCACCGCAAAAATGGGAGAAGGACCTGGCAATCCACTCTCAAGGCAATCCCGAAACAGCCAGTCATTGAAAACCCTGTGAGGGTCGCTATGAGTCGGATACCGACTCGACGGCACCTAACAACAACAACAACAACAACTCAGGCTGCCTCTAGTCCCAGATTTGCAATCCTTCTGTCTCAGACTCCCAAGTATCTGGGATAACAGATGTGGACCACGGAGCCCAGGACCAGGATCAAAGTTTTAAGCTTCCACATGTAAGTGAGAACGTGCAGTATTTGTTGAGTGACAATCTTGAAGAAGTTGTATTGGAAATCACTGGCTGCTGCCATTTTGAACAATAAATCTCAATTGGGTTTTTGTTCTGTTAAGTGGCAATGCCTGTCCCAGTGATAAGTACTTATGGTACAATTTTCCTATTTTCTTAATTAAGAACATAGCATCTGGGAATTATTAAATTATTTTGTAGAAGCAGAGTGGGTTAAGACTTGGACAGAAGGCCATTCCACTGCCACCCCTTATTGTTGTTGTTGTTAGGTGCTTTGAGTTGGGTCTGACTCCTAGTGATCCTATGTACAACAGATGAAACACTACCCAGCACTGTGCCATGACTGGCAGTATTGTTGGTGCTTCTCTGCCATTCATAGGGCTTTCAATGGCTGATTACTTCGGGAGTGGGCTGCCAGGTCTTTCGCCCTAGACTACAGCACCCAGTTTTCCCAGGAGGTCTCCCATTCAAGGACTAACCAGGCCCAACTCAGCTTAGCCTCTGAGATCAGATGAGGTCAGATGCCAGGGCACTATGGCTGCAGGCATGCCATCCCTTAGCCTTGTTTAAAATGACTTTACCTGGTCTATTCCTTTTTGTCAAATTTGATGTATTCTTCAAAAATAAATATGGGCTGATTTCAATACATGAATGAATGAATAATTGAGGTTCCAAATGTCTAAGCTATGGAGGATGGCTATAAAAATTTACCCTGAGACCTTTTAAAAGCAGATGATATCTACTATCTTCATGGACATAAAAAAACTAGAGTGAAACCCTCCTAAAATGTCCAATTTTGAGGAATAAATTTCTGGTATCTTTTACAAAAGAAAGCATTTGTAAACTGTGACTGTCAAAGAGCATGGCACATTATTTTGTTTTGCTTTTGTTTTTTGTAAGATTTACCAAGTTAGCAAAATATATCAAAAGGCAACCTTAACCAACACTTCAGAGGTTCAGCAGGAGCTCACCAGCTCAGGAACTGCACCTGCTGTGTGGGGTTGGGGCCGGGGAGATACTTGGGGCTTGACAGAGATGTGGAGGGTTGGGAAGGAACTCCAAGTAGGTAAAGAAGCAGGGCCCAAAGTGTGGAGGTGGAACAAGACACAGCAAAAGTGGAGAAGCACTACAAGTTGATAGAAATAGAATGGAGTGAGATGTCAGGTCCATTAGATTGAGAACTTTATTCGAGTCAAGCGGGATGGCCTAGGAGGCCATTTTTTTTTTTTTTAATCGGAAATGTTTAATGTAGAACTTAATATGTTTCATTCTGACATGCATTTCATTGTGACATTTCCATATGTGCATTTTGTTGTACATTGCACAGATAAGTTCCCCCTTACCCTCTTGTGCACTTCCTTCCCCCATCCCACTCCCCCACCAAAGACGTCTCTTCCATTTGCTTGTCTTTTTGTGGGAATATTTTTCTGTATATTCTTGGATCCCAATTATGTTTAAGATAGAAACTTTTTCTGTAGTGAACTATCTTTTTACATTGTCAGTACTATTACTTGAATTTTCTAGCCCATCTGCATTATTACCATTCTTTGGTATAATTATTGCCAGAACTATTAAAGTTGGGCTGTTCACACTGAGGTCACCCTTTCCCCCATTCCTAACTCTTCCTTGTTCCTCCTCCCCAGGATTTCCTCCTTTTGCTAGATCCCTCCCTCCTTCTCTTGGGCTCCCCAAATTGTCCCTTCTCCGCTAAGTCGACTTTAGGTTTTTATTATGTTCTGACCTCTGCATAGGACTTTTTCCTTCTTTTAACTTTTGATTTAGCTCCCATATATGAGTGAGAACGTGTGGTATTTCTCTTTCTGGGCTTGCGTTTGTTCACTTAAAATAATTTTCTCCAATTTCATCCATTTTGCTGCAAATGGCATTATTTCAATTTTTTT
The DNA here is from genome assembly GCA_007922755.1 of Pedetes capensis. NCBI lineage: Eukaryota > Metazoa > Chordata > Mammalia > Rodentia > Pedetidae > Pedetes > Pedetes capensis. The sequence goes on along the minus strand of VMDO01011040.1, from coordinate 55,549 downwards.
GATTGCTGAGTAGTATTCCATTGTGTGTATGTACCACAGTTTTTTTTTTTTATCCATTATTCTGTTGATGGGCACTTTGGTTGATTCCATATCCTTGCCATTGTGAAAAGTGCTGCATTAAACATGGTGATGCAGATGTCTCTGTGGTATGATGACACATCTCCCTTTGTGTAAATTCCCAGTAGTGTTATAGCTGGTCATACGGTAGATCTATTTTTAGTTTTTTAAGATAAGGAGGCCAAATGTTTCTGAAAATAAAGTTTTATTGGGACACAGCTATGCCTATACATTGTCTATGACTGCTTTGTGGGATGGAGTAGCTGCTGCAGAAACTGTATGGCAAAGAGAGCCAAAAACATTTACTACATCCTTTCCTTCCTAGGAGAAGTTGGCCGACACCTGATCTAATTCATTATCATGTTCCCCATATGGAAAGTCCAGTGTGATGCCTGGCACCTGGTAGGTGCTCCTTACACAGTGCTTTACACTAAATTGAAACATTCACAGTATTCAGGTAATAAAAAGACTTATTTTTGGTCCTGCTTATTAAGGAGATAGGGCATTATCTTAAAGGTAAGATATTTCTGTGCCATTCATTTATTCAATCATTCATTCTTCTTCAAGACCATTTTAAAGCCTGAATTAACTTTCCTCTAATGTGACTCTATGGCAAACTGGGAGAGGATTTCATCAGACTCTTTTCATGCTTCCTAGTATTCTCTACTGGACTGTGTTACTTTGAAAGTAGAAGATATTTCCTTTGTCTCTATATCCATGCACTGCACAATATCTGGAACATTGGGAGCCCTTGGTAAACACTTTTTGAATGAACTAAACAATCATTTAGAATACATTATTTTGAAAAAAAAATCACGCAATCTGGAAATAATGCTGATTTGGGGAGATAATCGTATTCATCAAAATTATGGGAAGTGCTTTGTAATCAAAATAGAGCTATCCAAATAGATAATTCTCTTATTATTTAAAAGCGCTTTATATGGCTGGAAATATAACTCAGTCACAGAGTGCTTGCCTAGCATGTGCAAGGCCCTGGGTACAATCCCCAGTATTGCAAAACAAGTAACAGCAAAAGAAAAACTTTATTTGTATACATATTTGTATGCATATGTTTAAACTCCTTTAGAGATTGTTGTTGTTGTTGTTAGGTGCCGTCAAGTCGGTGTCTGACTCATAGCGACACTAGGTACAACAGGCAAAGCACTATTGTCAATGCTTCTCTGTTGTTCATAGGGTTTTCAATGGTGGATTGATTTTTGGGAGTGGGTTGCAAGGTCCTCTTCCCAAGTCTACAGCATCTGGTATTCCCAGGTGGTCTCCCATTCAAGTACTAACGAGGCTTGACCCTGCTTAGCTTCCAAGGTCTGACTGGATCAGACACCACAGTGAAAGGGCTGCAGGCTTCAGAGATTAATGATAAGAAAATAGGTGAAGAGTGGAACCAGGCAGGTCTGAGTTCCAATCCCAGGTATTCTTCATCAGTTTCTAGTGATGGCTAGCTTGTTTGCACAGACCTAAACCAAAGGTCTCAAGTTCAATAAAGCAATTGAAGACTGGAAATGTTTATTGAGTCCCATGGAAAAATGACCATCCCTGCAATTTAAAAAGCCCACATTTTTTCAGGAGAATATTCCCGAGAAAAGTGGCTCTGCTGTTAGTCATTAGAATGTTAATATGTCAGCATCTTTCAAAGGCAGTAATACAAAGAGACATTGTCAAGAACATTTTATCTCATAGATTTCTGCAGTTCTCAAAGTGAGGTAATGTACATTATCTCATGCAATCACCAAAATATGCAAAGAGGGACTATTAAACATATCACTCTAGTTCAATTTCACTTGTTGAGTTACATAGAAATTCCATTCCTAGGTAAATTACCTCAAAAAATTGAAAACAGACATTTAAACAATGATGTTCTGGGAACACTATCTACTATAGCCAAAAGAATAGAGAAAGAGAGTATATATATATATATATATATATATATATATATATATATATATATGAGTATTATTCAGCCATAAAAGGAATGAAGTATTGTTATATTCTACTGCAAGGATGAATTTTGAAAGCATTATGTTAAATAAAGGAAACCAGACACAAATAGCCAAGTAGTGTATGGGCCCATCCATGTGAAAGATTCTGAAAAGGTCAGTCCATTGAGATAGAAAATTAGTGGTGGCTAGGACCTTGGGAGATAGAGGATGGGGAATAACTCTTTAATGGGTACTGAGTTTCTCTGAAGAGTTCTAGACGTAGATAATGGTGATCACTGTACAGTGTCCTGAATGTACTAAATACCATTGAATTGTATACTTTAAAATGGTGAACTTCATGCTATGTATGTACTAGAATATGAAAAAAGAGTCAACTCCATTTTACAGATGGGAAAACTAAATTCTAGATTATGTAAAGGTCCATCCAAGTTCACACAGACTGAGTCAGAGCTGGGGATGACTCACATCCATTTGCTATGATATTGATTAAGCTAGTCAGGTGCTAAATGTTGAAGGTATAGAAGTGAAGGACACAGTCCTCTCCCTTCTGCTCCCCTGCCTCCTCCCTGCATTGTACTGGTTTTCCTCTCTGCTTGGGCTGGGCCAGCTTAGGGGGGGTACCCAGTACATAGAGACCCTAGTTGTTTAGGGCTTAAGTCTCAGCCTTCTTTATTTTCCTCTAAGAATAGAGAGGCCCCCTCTGGAATTAGAACATCTGTCATGTAAGAAACTTGGTTGGGCATTCCCCCAATAATGGCATCCATTGACCACTATCCCCTCCTCAAACCTCTTGCCAACTGTTCTTTAATCTTTCTAGATTATTTTCTCCAATGCCCTTCACTCCTGGATTCTCATGAGCTGCTAAATGACTGAGGCTCTTTCCTCAGAGAATAAGACAATAGGGAGCTCCATTGACATATGTAAGCCTTATCCTTGCATTCCACCTTCAGTTCCATCCCATCGCATGGCTTGTAGTTGAGTCTGGATTTTACAGTGTATGTGTTGCTTCTCTCTCACCTGAAGCCTGTAAAGAAATCCTCAAGGGCTCAGTTCAGCATGATTAGCGTGGAGTTGGAACTTACCTGCAAGTGACCATTCTATGTTTAAAGGTCAAGGAGTCTTTCAGCTAGGACATAGAGGCAGGGGCTCAGAGAAGGCTTCTCCTTAGTGCTTGTGTTCTTTACTCTTCTTCCTAGATGGGAAGGGTCCCAGGTATATTCACAGCATGTGGCACTTCCAACATTTCCCCATGTATTTATGCTCAGTAAAAGAGAGACCTTCCTGCAGTATCGTTCTTATTCCCCAAGGGGAGATCCACAAGGAAGATGTGTTTATAATTCTACTAATCTAGATATTAGGAGAAGGACCTGGCAATCCACTCCCAAGGCAATCCCCAAACAGTCAGCCATTGAAAACCCTATGAGGGTCACTATGAGTTGGATACTAACTCAACGGCACCTAACAACAACAACAACAACAACAATCTAGATGTTGGGGCTGGGGTTTAGCTCAGTTCATAGAGTGCTGCTCTGTGCACTCGGAGGCCCTAGGTTTGATCCCCAGCACCACAAAAATGGGAGAAGGACCTGCACTCCTGAAATAATCAGGCATCATCATAAACCCTATGAATAGCAGAGAAGCACTGACATAGTACAAGATCTGACTTGACAGCACCTAACAACAGGCTAGATATTGGACTCCTTGTGATTGGGGGAGAGGGTCTGGGTATGTTCTCCTTTGGCAAGATAGACTAGTGCAATCTGATGAGACAAGATAATGAGCTTCCTAATGCAGAGACCGGGCTGGGATTTGGTTCAGCTGGTAGAGTGCTGCACTGCAGTCTCTGAGGTCCCGAGTTCAATTCCCAGCACTGCAAAAATGGGAGAAGGGCCTGGCAATCCACTCCCAAGGCAATCCCGAAACAGTCAGTCATTGAAAACCCTATGAGGGTTGCTATGAGTCGGATACCGACTTGACGGCACCTAACAACAACAACAATGCAGAGACCAAACCAGAGGGACACTATGCAAAAGTTCCCAAGCCAGTCCTAGCCTTTAATTCACACTCAGTAATATCAGTCCTTTCATTAATTTATTTCTCAATAGGTTTATTGATTTTTACCAATGCTAAGCAAATAGGAGCTAGATCTGTCTAGAGGAAAATCCATGGATTAATTTATATCCTCCTGACCCAGAAAAAGGGAATTTCCAGAACTGGGTGAAGGCTTTTACAAATCCTCATTTCCCCACTCCAGAAAGCCAAAGAGCCACACCCTCTCTGAAGGTGACTTCTTTGCTCTTCCTCAAAATGTCCAAGTCGCATGGGTTCTTATTCCTGTCAGGTTTCTAATAGAGGCTGTCCTGCCCTGAGCACAGCCCACGTCCCCCACACAGTGCATGAAAGTTTGATGCACGCAGGAAAGCCTATCCCACTTAATGCATGCAGCCCTTTGTCCACAGGAGCGAATATCCTCTTGGGAAATGCTGTGATTTAAACTGAAATGCCTGGGAAGGGGATGGGGAGGGTTGGAGTGGAAATATGGGACTCTTGCCATATAACCCCCTATCTTCAACCACTTAATAAGTTGGCTAAAAGCCACAATCAATACAGAGCCATCAGCCAGGCTATAGCCCCTGACTGCCTCCCCAATCAATCAAGAAGATTTAGTAAGTAAGTTGGAATCTATGTCACTTAAAAAGTGTGGATTCCCAGATCTGTCCTACAGATACTGATTAACTCCTCCTGGGCACTTTGATTACTTTCCGTTTGGAGGAGGGGACCCTATTGACAGAGGCCCAGCTGGCAGACCTTCCAAATGTATACCTAGGAAGAGCATGCATTTAGCACAAGAGCCGCTCATGTCAAAGTTTTTTCTCACCCAACATAATTCTTCTGTGAATTAATAGGACATGTTTTAATGGAGTTGTGGTTGAGAGAAAGGACCATCAGAGTTGATAATATAGACTCTTATAATACTCATTCCTTTTGCATTTGTTCTTCCATGAGTCCATTATCGTTTTTATTTATTAGGTGGTCATACTTGTGCCTCATTTTTTCATATGAGCAAACTGTGGTAAGTTGGAGCCAAGAGTGAGTGCTGTGGTGTGGGTCAAGGACCTCAGCTCCCCAGGAAATTATTCACATTGACAAGGATCCAGGAGGAGGAGCCTGTGGACTCCAGAACAAGACTTAGTTCCTACAGACCTCACCTCAGATACCGACTCCCAATGTGCTTCAACACTTTTGGTCCCATGGCTGCTAATTGCTTTGAGTCCTTCACAGAAAATCTCATTTGCTTCTTTATGTCTGTTCATATCCACTGCTCACAAAGCCCCAGACTCCCAGATTACCGTATCTCTAGCCCAGTAATTCCCCAAAGGTGCTTTGTGTCCCCATTGCATCTCCCATCTTCTGTGACTTCTGGAATTCCTGGTTGGTCATTAGCAAAATCTTCTCTGTCGTCTGCTTCCATTCTGGAAGTCGCCCTTTCTTCCTGCTTGCTGGGGACCTGGGTCTCACTAACAGTTTCCTCTGCAGCTCTCCTAGTGATGGGCGTCCTCTCCACCCAAGCCCTCCCTCCTGGCTTTGGGCTTCCTTGTTCCTCACTTCTACTTCCAGACGTGTCTTTCTCCTGCCTTTGTTAGGCTCCCATTTTCCTCTCATGTTATCCGGCTGCATCTGTCCCCACCTTTCAGGGTTGTTTTCCTTGACCAGTCATCAGGTATTTCCTCTCATTTCTTCACAATTTTGTATCCTGCAAGCTTCTCTCTCTCTCTCTCCAGCACCAATCCCATTTTAATTCTTGGTCATTTCCAAGTACCTTTGGGAAAGTTCCTCAGTTCTTAAATTTCTCTACTCTTTTGGGCTGTATCCCATCCTATCTTGGGCAATCCTAGACTTCATCATTAGTAGTAATTGCATTTCCACCATCCCTATTTCATGTACTTCTTCCTCACTACCACCTCCTCTTATTTTCCAACCCACTACATGCTAAGCTTACAATGCTTATTCCATTTGCATTTGTTCTCACATTATTTTATCATTTTTTATTAAGTAGTTACAATTGTGCCTCCTAGAAATTTTTCAATGTCAAGGGGCCACTCAATCCACTGATCTGATCCTTTCTCTGCCAATACCACTTCTGTGTTGCTTCTCTCCTCATCCAGTTTAAATTCCATGGCTGATCATTACTCTTACTTTTCTGTATGTGCCAGTGATTCCCTTGCACATCCCCCTTTGTTTTACTCTCCCTGCCTAACTAGAGCTGGTTTAAGAGAAGAAGGGAGAAGAGACACTGGGGCAGTGAGTGTAGACCACTCTTCAAGGTGTTTGCTGCAGAGGGGTTCAGTAGACCATTCTCAGACTTGTTGTTGTTAGGTGCCGTTGAGTCGGTATCCTACTCATAGCAACCCTCATAGGGTTTTCAATGGCTGACCATTTCGGGATTGCTTTGGGAGTGGATTGCCAGGCCCTTCTCTCATTTTTGCAGTACTGGGAGTTGAACTCGGGACCTCAGAGACTGCAGCGCAGAGCTCTGCCAACTGAGCTAAATCCCAGCCCTATTCTCAGACTAGAGGTTAGTTATTTAAAATTGGGCTAAAGTCACAGGAAAATAACTTGGGAAAAGTAGATTTCTATTTAGTTCATGCTCAATAAAAGCCAGGCATGTCCATAGGCCTGGGAGGTGGATAGGCAGAACAAGATACAGAAGTTCCTCCCTTCTCTCAAAGAGTTCTGGCCAAGAGGAAGAGACAGAGGTGAGACAGTGGATTGGGCAGGAGTTGATTGCTTTCTCATCACCAGAGAGGGGATATATCCTACTTTCATCTGCCTTGGGGCATCAGCTTGCAGATACTCACAACTTTGCTTTCTCATGTGTCTGCACTGTTCCTCTCAGGCAGAACAGTGTGGGAATCCCCTGAGGACAGACTTGGCACTATGTTGGGATGGAGCAACCTCTTCCACCCAGCCCTCAGGGCTCTGATCTTTGATGCAAATAGGAGGACCAGCTGTGCCCCTCTCCTGGTGCTATCTCCTGGGAGACCAGCCAAACCTGCTTGCCCTTTAACTTTTGTCTCTTAGATTCACAAAATATTCTTCTCCCCACCAGGGGATGAGACTCTGTCTATCTCCATTCTATTTGCCACAATGGGATAATATGCCCAAGGGCTTGTCCTGGCTTTAATTCCCCCCTTCCTCTCTTCCCTTCAGAAAACATATTATAATACAAGGGACCAAGTTTATTAGTAACTTTTGCATCACTGTGACCAAATACCTGACATAAATAACTCAAAGGAAGGAGTTATTTATTTTGGCTCATGGTTTCAGAGGGTTTAGTGCATGAATACTTGGCCCCATGTGGTTGGGTCGAACATCATGGAAGTGGGAGCATATGGTGGAGAAACTTCCTCACCTGTTGTTGTTGTTGTTAGGTGCCATCGAGTCGGTATCCGACTCATAGCGACCCTATATACAACAGGAGAAACATTATTGTCAGTGCTTCTCTGGTGTTTATAGGGTTTTCAATGGTGGATTGACTTTTGGGAGGGGTTTTCCAGGTCCGTCTATCAAACCTACAGCACCTATTATTCCCAGGTGGTCTCCCATCCAAGTACTTACCAGGGCTGACCCTGCTTAGCTTCTGAGATCTGATGGGATCGAATGCCACAGGGCTACAGCTGCAGGTACCTCACCTGTTAGTGGGCAGGAAACAGAAAAGAGGAGAAAAGACTAGAGACAAGATACCCCCAAGGTCCTGCCCCTAGTGACCTACTTCTTGCAGCTAGGTCCCACCTCCCAAAGTTTCTACAATCTCTTGAAAAAGTACCACCAGCTGAGAACCAAGCATTCAAAACATGAGCCTGTGGGGGACATCTCATATTCAAATCATAACACCAAGGGTAGGGTAATTCCAAGGCTAATTTTGGTGCTGCTTTGATTTAGTTTTTAAAAGGTAAAGTACTTCCAATATTGGTATTTTAACCACCATTGTTGCTGGCGGTGCCCTTGAGTCAGTGTCCGACTCATAGCGACCCTATGTCCAACAGGTAAAACACTATTGTTAGTGCTTCTCTGTCATTCACAGGGTCTTCAGTATCTGATTGTTTTTTGAGAGTGGGTTGCCGGGTTCTGTAGGACCCCAAAATTAGGATCTTCGAGGAGAGAGGCCCCAGAGAGACACCGAGATGCGGATCAATGCAATAAACATGAGGCTTTATTTCCGGCGCCGGGGTCAACCCTCCATAGAGTCTCCCTAGCAAGGGAAGGAAGGCGACCCCAAAGGAGAGGGGCTTGGGGTTTTTATACATTTTTAGGGGATGGTGGGAGGTCACAAGGAGACTTGTTTCGAATTAATTGTTGGGAGAAGGACAGAGTAGTCGGGGCAGGTGTTGATTGGGTAAGTCTAGAGGAATTCAAAGAATACTTTCAGGGCGGGCTTCTGGAAAATTTCAACCGTTAGGGTCTAGCTGACCTTTGGTCAGTGCATTCTTGTGGTTAATCTGTTTCTTGGAATCCTTTATCTGGTTTCTTTGTCCAGGGACCACCTGCCTAGGTCAGGAAATTGAAACCTACGCAGGCTAAATTACACAGAAACTTCTAAGCAAGCATTTCAGAGACTTTAAACAATCATTGTAAGTTACCAAGTAAACCATATTAGGTTGTCAGTGAGTTCCAAGCACTCACAAGGAGGGGGAGGAGAAGGCGATAGCGTCCTTCAGTTCTTCTTCCAAGTGTACAGCACCTGGTGTTCCCAGGTAGTCTCCCATCCAAGTACTAACCAGGCCTGACCCTGCTTAGCTTCTGAGATCTGACGGGATCAGATGCCACAGTGGTATGGCTGCAGTCTTAATTACCACTAGTAACTTATTACTAACATCTTGCCTCACAAGGATTCAGGTCGCTCCCTGCAATGAACACATACAAACTACAGTGCAAACAGGAGTCCAACAAGTTACTCAGATAGGTGAAAGGGCTGGGTAGAGACTGGAAATTTGAGAGCACGTGTCTGCCTACAGGGGGCAGAAGACCACTTTCCTCCATCCATTGCCACCCTCAACTACTCACACTTGATCTACCTTGGAAGTTTTCAAGAGAAGCTGGAAATTCAGATTTTAGGAGAAACTTGATTTCTAAATATTGAAATATAGTTTAAAAATCTTCAAAACTGCTGTGCATAACAAGATGCAATTGCCAGCTGAATTTGGCTGGTGGGCAGATGTCCTGCCAAATCTGTTCTCATACTTGGCCCTGTGCATTCCCAGGGGTGTTGTTGACTCTTATGTTTCCAGGAGGTGGAAAGCAGTAAAGAGAGAACAAAGTCTGTGCTTTTCACAATTAACACCCTAAGGGGTCACTTACCTAATGAAGAACGTAGAAGAAGGTTCGCAGTGACTCTTCTGGAGCACAGAGAAATGAAGTTGTGAGACGCTCCCTCAGCTGGTACCATAAGCTTTGGGGCTTCTTGTAATGGGGGAACAGGCTGTGTGGTGTCAATGACTTTGCCCAGAAGCTGAATGTCTGGGCTCTAAAATGAGCCTGCATGAAGTCAGGGAATATTCTCTGTGCATTCAGAGAATTTGGCTCAGTTGTGGGCATATCATAGGGATTCAAAAAATATTGTCAAGTGAACAGAAGAAAGAAAGGACGGAGGGAGAGAAGAGAGGAAGGGATATAGGGAGGGAAGGAGTTAAGTAGGTAGGCAGGGTGTTTGTGGGAGTGGACCCTGCATGTGATGCCTTGTGGGGTGTATGATAAAGTCTATTTCATTTTGGTGGTGTTGGGGGGCGGTTGGAAACTAGGTCAACCTTTTCACAACACAGAACAGTTAAAGGCAAGCTTGCACAGAATTATTATTATTTTTTACTGTCAGACAATTAAGCAGTTCCCTTTTTGTGAAAATTCAAAGCTTTCCCTCCTATCTGGAGAGAAATAGTTTTAGTACTGTGGCAGTTTCAATAGTCAGCCAGACAAGTAATTCAAGAGAAACATGAAACTTTTCTTTAAGAATGACTGTATAATTTGAAGTCCCAAATGACTATATTAAGGGGCTAGTTAATATTGTGCCTGCTTTGAAACAGGCAAAAGGGGCAGAGTGGCTGACGTGCAGTCAAACTGAAGAGTCAACCCTCTCATGCTGTGGATCTGCCTTTCTCTTTATTGCATTGGACATTGACTCTGAGGGCTGCCCCTGTGCCCCGAAGCTGACATGGCAGGGGCTGAATGAATAGACAGTGCGCGTTTCCTGTACTACTCAACTTGAAGCACAGTGTGAAGCAGGTTCTGTCTCTTCACCTCACTAGTGGGCACTGCAGCTACAGAAGCATTAATTACAAGGTTTATTAGCACATCTCTTGCTACCTCTCCATCCAGAGAAGCTACTGTCATTATGTTCCAGGAAGGCATGTATGAAGGTTTGGTCTTCCTGTGCAAACCCCACAGCATTTTGCTTCATCTATGCACCTAGTGGTCTGCAACCATACCACCCTGGTGTCTGATCCCATTTCAGAAGCCAAGCAGGGTTGGGCCCGGTTAGTCCTTGGATGGGAGACCACCTGGGAACACCAGGTGCTGTAGGCTTGGGAGAAGGACCTATCAGCCCACTCCCAAAAAACAATCAGCCATTGAAAACCCTATGAATAGCAGAGGAGCACTGGCATAGTGCTGGACATGGCACATTGTTGTGGACTGTTTTGTTTTGTTGTACACAGGGTCGCTGTGAGTCAGACCCAACTTGAAGGCACCTAACAACAACAAAAACACAACAATATGCCCCTAGTGAGCCTTTTGGGGGCATTTCCTATGTGCCCCCAGAGTGGTCCTGTAGACATGCCACAAGGACCTTACTACCTGCTGTCAAAGGAGACTGATTTCTTCTTCTTATGGGAAGAAAATATCCATCCTTCCTTTCCATAACCAACCATTGTTGGATGGTGTAGAAAGGGGAAGTGGGGTTGGCTTATCCAAGTACTAAAATAGAGGAAGAAACTTGCCTGGGCAGCCCAGCCCCCTTCCTGTTTCTCTTGGGATCCTGGCTGTGTGCACTCTTAGTTCCTCTGAGTAGGCAATGTCCTACTCTGACTCCCTCCCTTCCTGGTGTGTTCTGTTCTCCACTCACTTCTCTTCCCTTTCTGTGCATCCTGCCTGGGAGATCTCACTGGTGAGGTAAGTAGGGATGGGGACTTAAATTGAACTGGGGGGTAATTTCCGTCATATATATGGAGGTAATTATCATGGAGTAAGAGCTTGGTTTCTTTCCCTTACATGACTTACCACTAATAATGTAGATTCCACTTGATTTTTGTCATAGTTGATTTCCATTTTGAAAGAAAGGGGGGCATGATCATGTGGTGCCCCTAAGCAGCAGCTTCTCTCTTCAAGGGGCTCACGGTCTCCTTGGCTGTGGCAATCAACCAATGATAAGGGTGATAAGAATAAAGTGGTGTGGCAGCGCATATGAACTACCTCTACCTGGGGAAGGCTTGGCTTAATATGAATTAGCCATATCAGGGAACATAAAGGCAGTCAGTTAGGTTAGAATATATGGAGGGAGGCGGGAGCAGTAGGAGATAATGCTGTGAAATAAGCAGAGACCGGTAATAAAGAGTCTCATGGACCTTTGTGAAGGAGTTTGAATTTTACCTTGAGGAAAATGGGGGTCCCTGCAAGGAGTTAAGTAAAGCAGTGAGCGGGTGAATTGATCAGATGTGGAGCAGAACCTCTCAGTGTGGAGTCGTTGGAGGGAGGCAGGTTTGGAAATTGAGAATGTTTTAGGAAACTATTGAAATTATTCCAGGTGACAGCATGGTGGCCTGAACTAAGGTACTGGCATTAGTAAATGTAGTTAGACTTCAGAGATACTTAGAAGGTAAAATCCAGAAGACTTGGTGGACATTTAAAGAGGGGAGACAGACAAAGGGTGACTCTTCCATGATCCTTGGGTTTCTGGCTTGGGTATTGAGTAGATAGTGCACCTTTCGTGAAAGTAGGAGATCTGGGAAGAAAAAATGGTTTGAGAGGGGGACAGTGAGCCCCACATTCTACTGTGGAATGTAGGTGTTGAGGGATGTCCAAGCGACGGGGTGTGCATCTTTGGGAGAGACCTGGGCTCAAGGTAGAAGGTGTGGGAGTCATCAGCCTGCTAGAAGAGATGAGATCTCCCAGGTGAGATTCACAGAGTGGAAAGAGAAGTGGGAGGACAGAGCTCCCAAGGAGAGGAAGAGCTCAATGTTTATGGTTCAGGTAGAGAAAGGGGAAGCAAAAAGTCAGAGAAAGTGTGGTCAAGGGAGAAGGCAAATCAGGAGAGAAAGGAGGAACGTGGTTCATAGAAGGGTCTTGGTAAGTGTTGAGGAACTATCCACACTTGGAGGTAGCTTGCTGTGTAGGCTGGGCGGGGTATGGGTCTACTTATTGAATCACCACAACTGGAATTCGATAGCACTCCTTTCTGACATTTCTTCCTCCATGTTCTGCCTTTACTTGACTCCACAGTCTTAAAGTAGCACTCATCAGTGGTGGGTGGATGCAGACTCTCAAGACCTCCATAAAAACATTTGGAAAAGTTTATTGGCCCTGCATTAGCTCCAAAATCACTGATCCCCATGACCATGCGTTTCAGAGAGCACTGGGCTGGCGTTTATGTGTGTGGTAAGCAATGCTTCCTTCTGCTTCTTCCAAAGGCGCTCCATTTCTCTTTGCACTTTCTCTAACCAGTTATTGCACATAAGAAACATATGGGGACCTTTCTGATGCTTCGGGTGCTCTGGGCCTCACTCTGATCCTTCTATATTAGAATCTCTAGTGATGGAGCACAGACATTGACATTTTCAAAAAGCTCTCCAGGAGTCTCTAGGGGTGGTCAGAACTTTGAACTATGGATCCAGGCAGAGTAAAACTACATGAGTCACTGACATTCACCAAGTTAGATAACCAATCTTCTGCAAAGGGAAAGTCCTGCTAATTTGGAGCAGTTGTTGATAGGGTTATAGAAGGTGATTTTTTTTCTTCACTCTAGAGTCTTAGCTGCAGGTGAAGCTGAAGCATCTTTTATGGGAATGGCCAACCCACATGGCTGGGGCTTGTCTCCTGGGTTCCTCTCAGCTGCTGGCTACAGGGGCAGTATGTCCTGTGAAAGGGTAAGAGTGGAGATTCCAGCAAATGTTTGGCAGCTAAATTTCAGGGGATTGGGTTCTGCCATGGTCCCATCACTATCAACAGTCCGCTGGGCCAGTATTCCACAGCTGCCTGGTTTGGTCTCTTGTGTTCTTGGACCTGTCTTCATCTGGACAGAGACTGAAGGTCATGTGCTGAGAGGTGGGAGTTTGCTTTGATGATGGCGAGTTATGTTATACTGAGAAGTGATTTTGGGATTCAGCACTATCCTGGGCAAACTGATGAATTCTAAACTTCAATGAATCAGAGTCATTATGCTCTGCTAATGGGCTGGACTCCACTTCTGCCCTGCAGTCACTCAACCTGAGAATCAGACATGTGTCTTTATTCCTTCTGCTTACATGGGACATTCCTGACTTGCAGTTCCCTGGGCACCTGTTTAGGTGGGCACCAGACTCACAGGAAGGGTCTTTACGGCTTCAAAGATGAGAAGGCAATCTCACCTTTCTCCCAAGCTATGCCTGCTTTTCACCCACAGGAGCTGCCAATTTTCTGCTTTGCAACAACCAAATGAGCTTTGCCCTATACCCAACACAAGTTGTAATTCATCAAATCCACTCATGCTCTTTCCTCTTGCTTTTTACCCAACAAAGAATGCAGCAGAGAGGTTATTAAATCCTTTTCTAGGGGTGAAATACATAGAAAAGCTGTGTGAGTCAGTAATGCACTCCAAGAATTTAAGTAAATTTGCTATGCTTGATCTCACTGTTATGAAGCCAAATTTGCTGCTCTTTACAAGATAATACACAAAAAATATATTCAGCACACACAGCCCCTAATATTCCCTGCTGCTCCCAACAATAGGAGCTGAGCTTCCTGCTTTAGCTCATATTTTTCTGAATAAGGAGAAATGTGTGGATGATTTTCTGTTCCTTCCTCTAGTGTCTGGAATTTCAACCACATCATCAGAAGGTTCTCCAGTGGTTCTCCCCCATAGTTTGGCATTTCTGCTGAGTCATCATCTTATCCACATTTGATGGTATAAGAATTCTCACTTTTAGATACAATGTACACTCAAAAACTTTATCTTAGAAGTGACTTGCATATAGGTGAAATTAACTGTCTTTTTGATCATTTTGCCTTTGCTTATTTGGGCATCAAAGAAATAATCATAATGGCTTTTATTTATTGAGCATCTACTATGCTCTAGGCTGGGATTTAGCTCAGTTGGTAGAGCACTGTGCTGCAGTCTCTGAGGTCCCAAGTTCAATTCCCAGCACCGCAAAAATGGGAGAAGGACCTGGCAACCCACTCCCAAGTCAATCCCGAAACAGTCTGCCATTGAAAACCCTATGAGGGTTGCTATGAGTTGGATATCGACTCGATGGCACCTAACAACAACAATGCTCTAAGTTCTTTGCAGGATACTATTTCACTATATTAGTTCATGCAATTCTCACAATAATCTTGCAAGATAGATATTATCAGAGTTTGCATCGAGAGGTTACATTTTCTGCTTAAGATCAGAATTAACGGGTTCAATCCTCAATACCATACCACATATCCAAAGATCAGAATTAAAACCCAGTTAATCATACTGGGTGGTGTGGCACATACCTGTAATCCTAGGGACTTGGCAGGAGGAGGCAAGAGGATTGCAATTTCAAGGCCAGAGGCAGCCCAAGCTATTGATGATCATTTGGGGGTCCCTGAGACAGATCTAGAGGGGGCCTGGGTGGAGATTTGCCTGACCCAGGTAGAGGCCTGAACCTTATTCAAGTTTTACCCCATTCTTACCCCTCCCACTTGTAACCTGGGACATAGAATTGAGAGTCCTAGAAAGAACTCCAGGGACCAAGGCTTGTCTGGCCCACTTGGAGGACTAACATCTATACGAAGGGGCTGGCAACCTTTGTCTCACATCCTGGTATTCCACTCCTCCCTCTCCCATCAAGTAATCCAAGATGGCCCCCAAACAGCCCAGCTCTGGTGTGGCCTCTTTCAATTTGATTGGCTGCCCAGAGCCATCTGATTGGTCAGAAAAGGAAGCTCAGTGATTGGTCTCTACCAAAATTTTTCTTTTTCAAATCCCTATTTACATAACTGCCATACCTGGCACGAACTGCTCCCTGATTGGCTATTTCTGGGTCCACTTCCCCTTCATAGAAGGTATATAAACCACCACTGAAACTACTAGCTTCCCCCTTTGTCCCTTATGTTCTTGATCCTCCCCTGTTCCCCTGCTCTCTGAGCCCTGTCAAACCTGACCCCCGCACCCTACTCCTGAGACCTGCAACCTCCAGCACCACCAGTGAAGACATCTAGGACCACAAGCAAGACTCCGTGTCAAGCCCAGGGCCTCTGAAGTGGCGAAGGCTCCAAGCAAGACACAAAGAGCTCTCTGCTTTTCTTCCCCCACCTTGGGGAGCTGGAGAGTAGAGAAGGTGAACTGTTATCGGGAAGCCTTTGTAACTCTTGCTCCATAGCCAGAGCCTCTTGTACAGAAACAGAGCTTCTATCCTGCTTAGCCTAGAGAGCAGAGCCCACAAGAAGTGGGAAGGACAGCCTTGCAAGCAGCCACAGGGAGTCCTGTGGAGTCTGGAAGCCTTAAGTGTTACTTGACAAAGTGGAGCAGAGGCAGGCAGCCCTTCCTCTGCTCAGAGCAGGGAGGGAAGCTAAGTGCCTTGCATTTGGCTATGAAGAGGAGTGGAAAATACTCAGGCTTTACAAATGGATCTTGAGACAGTGGAGTGGAAGAGCATTGGGTGAGTGTGCCTCATGCCTGACAAGGGTTTGTGTGTGGAAAATAGGCCAGCAGCTCCTGAGGAAGCATCGAGAATATCAGTGTGGTGTGGGGAGCCACTTAGATCAGGAAATGAGACCCAGGGCTGTCCTCTTTTGGTCTGTAAGTAGAGACTGATAACTATACCTCTTATGCCTCAATTTTCTACTGTGGAATATAGGTGTTGAGGGATGTCCAAGTCAGATTGCAGGAGCAGGTATAAATCTTCCCTATCTTCATGTGTAGCCTTAGTGTTGGATGTATAGATTTGAATAATAGTTACATTAACTGGCTTTCCCTGTAGGCATATGGATAATTCTATCACTGAAAACATTGTACTTCAAGACAGATCTCGAGATGTCTTTTTTGATCATGAATGCAACCTCATTCCTCTTTAATTTGTCATTCCCAACATAGTAGACCATATGATTATCTGATTCAAAATACCCCATGCTGGTCCATTTCAGCTCACTGATGCCTAGAACATAAATGTTTATGCGCTCCATTTCCCTTTGATGCTTTCTAATTTTCCTAGATTCATAGTATGTACATTCCACATTCTAATTATTAATGGATGTTTACTGTTGTTCCTTCTCATTTGGAGTCATGCCACACCACCAAATGGAGGTCTCTGGGGCTTTACTGCATTTCAGTCATTAAAGTTGACTCTACTTTGAAGAGGCAACTCCTCCCCAGTCATTTTTTGAATGCCTTCCAATCTGGGGGGCTCATTTTCTGGCACTATATCTGACAGTGTTTCTCTGATATTCATAGAGTTTTCAAAGGGTAATTGTTTCAGGAGTGGGCTGCCAGGTTGTTCTCCCTAGTCTGTCTTAGTATGAAAACTTATCTGAAACCTGCTCAGCATGGGTGACCCTACTGGTATCTGTGATACTGGTGGCATAGCTTTCAGCACCACAGCAACACGCAAGCCCCCACTGTACAGTAAACTGACAGACACATGGTGGGTATAAGGTCTATTCTACATAATTTTCTGTGTAGGTGCTTAGCAAAAATTGTGTTTAGCCTCCATTCCCCCTTCTCCATCCTTCTGAAGCTCCACATCTACTCCCATCAGATTCTCTGGGATAACTGCTCTTCCCCATCTTCCACCTACTAGCTTCCTTACACACCATTGCTGAATCTGTAGGAGTAGAGAGGACAAATGAATTCAGACCAAGTTATCTGATATTGATTTGCTGGCTTACACATTTAATCTGCTACTTCTGTTAGGTAACATTTGCCTATTAACAGCAATTTCTAGCACATTGATTCAAGCATCAGTCTGAAGAAGGATTTGATAGTGCTTGAAAACTCATTGATTACAGGCAAATAAAGGGAAAGGAAGTGTCAGGACTGATACTATGGATTTGACCATGAGTGATTAAAGCAGGATAGCAGTATTAGCCAACATGGGGAATGGGTGGGAGAATCAAGTTCTTTTAATTTTTATTATTGAAGTAGTATATGTGAATATCACCCTCAATAAGACATGAAAACATTGGTCATTATTGATTACGTCTGAATTAACCTAATTCCTTCTTAAAGGTAAAGATTGATTATTTTGACACATATTTTTATAGACCTTTCTCCATACACTTCAAATTTTAGTGATGCCTCAACGTAGTGAGTGCTATTCTGTTGTTCTTTTTAGGTGCCCTTGAGTCAGATCTGATTCATAGTGACCATATGTACAACACAATGAAACATTCCCTGACACTGTGTCATGCCAGGCATCATGTTAGAATTTATCTGCTATTCACAGGATTTTCAATAGCTGATTGTTTCAGGTATGAGTTACCAGGTCTTTCTCACATTTTTGCAGTGCTGAGGATTGAACACAGGGCCTCAGGGAGCACAGAGCAGTGCTCTACCAACTGAGCTAAACCCCAACCCCAGTCAGTACCATACGAGTTAGCAATTATTGTTTTTTCATGGCCGCATGGAATTCTACAGTAGGGATCTACCATAGTATATATATATTACCTTCCATTAATACATTATCAGGTGGTTTCCTCCTTTTGCCATTGTAAATAAGACTGTCTACAGCCATACCACTGTGGCATCCAATCCCATCAGATCTTGGAAGCTAAGCAGGATTGGGCCTGGTTAATACTTGGATGGGAGACCACCTGGGAACACCAGGTGCTGTAGGCTTGTGACCCAATCAATGGCAACCCATTACCCCAAAATAACCAGCCATTGAAAACCTTATGAATAGCAGAGAAGCACTAACAATACTGTTTCGCTTGTTGTATGTAGGGTCCCTATGAAGTGCATACAGACTACACCACACCTAACAATAACAACAACAAATAACGCTCCAAGGAACATCCTTACGCCTGCTCACTTTACAAAAGTGCAAGTGTTTCTTCAGTATAAAAGGGAGATTTTCAGTATTCACTATCACATTGCCATTTGTATGTGTTGCCTCCAAAGTGGCCGTGGAAACTTACCCAGGGACCCAAGTTTGTAACAGCAGAATGAACTTGGCTTGGAATATGCTGGTCTGAAGTGTTGGCAGAACATCCCTAACTGAAGGCATTGGAGTTATTTGGAGGGGATGTGTAGATTTAAGACTGGAGATGTGGCATTCTATCAGTGACTCTGTGATTCTCTTAGGGTATGAGGAGGCAGAAGTGGCAGGTGGGTGATCAGAGCAAGAGATGAAATGACTGGTCAGGGTGGGGAAAACTACAATTAGGCAGGAAAAGATGGGATAAAATTCTCAAGTAAGATAATGAATTCTAGTAGTCTGTTTGAATTGCTTCATGAATGCATCAGAGGCTACAAACTTTATAAGAAAAGAGGTTTATTTAGCTAGCAGTTTTGGAGGCTGAATGTCCAAGATTAGGTGACCCCATCTATTTGGCATCTAATGAAGGCATCATGGCAGATGGCTTGACAATGATGGGTGGGTGTGCAGAAGAAATGACATGGTGGAGCAGGAAACTAGAGAGAGATTCAGGGGCCATAATGGCTCTGTTGTAACAGCTCACTCTGAGAGAACAATATTAGTTCTTTCTAAAGGCAATTCCCCCAATGACCTAATCACTTTCCATTGTTGCTGTTATGGGCCATCAAGTTGAGTCCATCTGATAGTGACTCTATGCACAACAGAATGAAACACTACTTATCACTGCAACGTACACAATCTTTTTATGTTTGAGCCTATTGTTGCAGTCACTGTGTTTCTTCTCCTTTTGTGTTGTGTCACATCAGCAAATGGAGGGCCCAGGAGTTTTACTCCATTCCCATCATTAAGGCCATCTCTACTTAGAGGCAACAGAAGGACATGGCAATCCATTCCAGAAGCAATCAGCCATTGAAAACCCTGTTGGGGGCGGGGGCTATGAGTCAGACTCAGCACAACAACCACCTACTACTTTGAGGAGGCAACTCTTCCCCAGTCATCTTTTAAATAACTTCCAATCTGAGGGACACATTTTCTGGCACTATAGTTGACAGTGCTTCTTTGTACCTCCCATTAGTCTCCACCTTTAAAGGCTCCACTACCTCTTAATACTGCTGCATTGGAGACCAAGCCTCTACTGCATAAACCCTTGAAGGACAAAAAAACCTCCTGACCATAGCTCTTACCATATCAGTTCACGAAGATAGAGGAAGTTCCATGGAACTCAGTTGACATGGAATTCTCTGTGCTAAAACTGGGTAAGTCCAGGCAAACTCAGACAAATTGGGCACTCTACTGATGGGGAAGGATCCATTTCAAAGAGAAAGGACATTATCATAAGTCAAGTGACTTATAAGCTCCTAGAAAATCACAGATATTAGAGGGAGCAAGGCTTTCTTTGCTAACCCAGTATAGGGGCTCTGTGTCTAGTCCATATGGTGATTTGGTTGTGTTGTTTTTGTTGTTAGGTGCTGTTGAGTTGGATCTGACTCCTAGCAAGCTTACATACAACAGAACAAAACACTCCCCAACACTATGCCATACCTGGCACTATGTCAGTGTTTCTCTGCTATTCACAGAGTTTTCAGTGATGGATTGTTTTGGGAGTAGGTTGCCAGGTCCTTCTCCTTAGCTTGTAGCACCTGGTATTCCCAGGCAGTCTCCCATCCAAGGACTAACCAGGCCAACCCTGCTTAGCTTCTAAGATCAGTGGGATCAGATGCTAGGGTGCTATTGCTGCAGATAATTTGGTTATAAGCAACAGAAATGGCTAACTTTACAAGAGCAAATATATTGCAAGACTATTTATGGAGTCACAGAAGGAAGCCCAGCTGCAGAGCTGCCTTGCAATACCATGAGTCAGGGAGCAGAGGCATAGCTACCATATTGTGGCAGAGACACGCTGGTCAAAATAGTGTTCCACAGATGCCCTGGAATTGCGAACATTTTCAGGTAAATTCAGGGAGAGAGTGTGCAACTGGCCTAGCCCAATGCCTGACCAGGAGAGAGTGGGTATCCTGATTACAACTCCCTATGATGAATCCAGGGCTGGGATTTAGCTCAGTTGGTAGAGTGCTGCGCTGCAGTCTCTGAGGTCCCGAGCTTAATTCCTAGCACTGCAAAAATGGGAGAAGGACCTGGCAATCCACTCCCAAGGCAATCCCAAAACAGTCAGCCACTGAAAACCCTATGAGGGTTGCTATGAGTCAGATACTGACTCGAT
This sequence comes from Pedetes capensis, assembly GCA_007922755.1. Taxonomy (NCBI): domain Eukaryota; kingdom Metazoa; phylum Chordata; class Mammalia; order Rodentia; family Pedetidae; genus Pedetes; species Pedetes capensis. The sequence goes on along the minus strand of VMDO01011040.1, from coordinate 35,006 downwards.
GGCACCTAACAACAGCAACAACATGATGAATCCAAGTGAACCAAGGAGACTCCTTGAAAGGAAATTGAGTTGTGTGAGGAAGAGATTAATAATAATGAAAATATCAACAATGTTCCACTGTCAATCTCCAAAGACTGGAGTTCACCCCCCTGGACACTTCATGTGCCTCATGTATATGTTCATGTCTCTGTGGGTGCACAGAGATATATTGTGCGCATGGTAGCAGCTCAGTGTAATACTCTTGGGTACATACTAGAAAATGGATGAATACTGCCACACAGGTAGACACTCCAATGAGCAGCAGTTAATCCCATTCAATTAGATCAGCTATTGTTTCTGTATAAACCAGGGGCAACCACAGCCCTTGCAAAGCCATAGTATTTTTCCTTCATACTGGAAATGGTCCCATGAGAGAGCATACAAAACGTCCCAGACTTGCTGGCATAAATCTGCCCCATAGATATGGGTCACTTTATATAACTGACATCTTCTAAGAAGTTATCCTTAATCCTGTTTGTTAGAAAAAGACAAATTTTAGATACAGTCAGAGAACTTACTTTTTATAGGAATAGCATAGCAAATTTTTCTAATCTATAATTCATTTTATAAGTCCAGGTTTACTTTATAGATTGGGTTTGTTTAAAGTAGAATAAGCTCCCTTTGGAGGGAGGTAGGCTAATTTGAGTTACTTTTTGAAAAAGCCTTTCACTTCGTATATGGAATTTGGGACACACACACCACCACTAATTGCTGACAAAGTGTTCCTGCAGAGAGGCCCTGGAGGACCACTTTGGAAACTCTCTGAAACCGATTGGTAATTGGTTGTATCCATCTTTATTCCAACGATGAATGAGCTGAAGTCCTTAGAGTCAGTTTGTCCTCCTAATTCTCTTAACTAGGATTTATGCCATCTAGAGTACTTCAAAACCCTTTCGTGTCAGGGAATGCAAGCATGAACTTTACTTCCAGGTCGCAGAACAGATGAACAAAGTTTAGGTGTCTTTTCGAAGAGCAACCCATGAGAGCCTGTAACTCGGCAGCCACAGGCTGGGGACTCCTCCGTCCTTGGATGAGCCACCCTGAGTGCCCACAAAGGGGCCTGAGTCTCAGGTCCAGCCTCCTTTGGTGGGTGTTTCCCTGCTCTTTTTCCTCTGGGTCGGGGCCTGTTCCTGCTCAAAACAGTGCCATATTTCCTGTGTGCAGATGGGCTTCCTCGTGGTTCTAGCTGCGTTCCTTCTGAAGTCCTGGTATTTACATCCACAGTCCTCACCTAAGTATGGTTTGTATAATTGTGGCCTCTGTCTTGTCCTTTGTTACTTGTTATTGAGGATCATGCATAGATCCTGGAAATAGTCTCAGAATTTTGGGTCTACTTAGACATTTCTAGAGCTTACAGTGGGCTGGGGTTTAGCTCAATTGGTAGAGTGCTGCTCTGTACTCTCCGAGGATCTGGATTTGATCCCTGGCACTGCAAAAACAGAAGGACATGGCAGTCCACTCTCAAAACAATCCTGAAACAGCCATTGAAAACCCTATGAGCGTTACTGTGAATCAGACCTGATTTGATGGCACCTAACGTCAACAACAGAGCTTACAGTTGGGTTCTTTCATATACCTAAACATGCTTTAAAATAAAACCACATTGAGTTTTTTTTTTTTTTTTTGGATTAGATCTCCAAGGAAATGTCTTCAAATCTGGGACACAGTTTCAACATAAACCTTTGTCAAAAACATATTTCTGGTGTTTGGATTTGAGGTGTCCCAATACTTACACATTGCTGGTCAAGGGGCCAATATAGCTTTAACAATTCTCCGTTCAGCCTGGCTTCTGCCTGTCATACGTCATCTCTAGGGTTACAGGGTAAGGCCTATTTAACAGAAAGAGATCTCATTACTAGAAACGCTGCTAACAGCTGAGCTCAGTGACAGCAAATACCTTGAAAAAATGCCGTTGCCCTTGCCAAACACCACATGCCACTCCTTCTCGATGAACCCAAATGTGACCTCACAATCTTCAACTTCAAAAAGCACCCCCCCCCATTATGGATGGGTCTATGAATAAAAATGTAATTAAAACCCCAGTTTAGGTCACAGGGGGCTAGGGAAAGTATTCCAATATCCAGCAAAAGATAGGTTCTGCTGACCTTGGGCATTTCTTTGAATCCTAAGGACCTATGATTCTACAGCTGGTGGGAAGCAACATCAGTGTTCTTACACTAAAAGAAAACATATACTTGTATGCAACGTGTGACTGTGCTTTTCCTTAGGCTTCTATTTTTTCTAGCTTGTCTTGGTGAAGCCGTATAGGGTCCAGGGTGACCTTGCCCAGTTTGGCTCTTCTGTGCTGGATTCTCCATCTACAAACCCATCTGCTACTAACTTCAGCTGTCACTTGGAGTGAACTCACCAGCTGATCAAAGCCCTCCTCCTTGTGAACATAAAATGAAATCTGAACAGCAAGGCCATGTTGCTGACACCTTTCAGGCAAAGCCTTTTATGAGGGGGAGGTGTAAGTGCTGGTAGGTCACAGTTTTATATCTTACCTGAGTCCTGGAAGCTCAGCTGGCATCTGGCAGCATTTGAGAGGCGCTGAGAGTGTGTTAAATCAAGGCTCTCTCTTGCCGCCAGAGAGTTAAACCCAAAAGGGCCTGTATAGAATGATTGCTTGGAATGCTGCAAGGGGCTTTGTATTCTCTTTCAGGTCAGCTTTGCTGATATCCAGAGGCTAAGTATAACTGTAAGCATGTGAATTTCAATAAATATGATTCCTTCAATTACCCAGCTGGACAGTTGAGTTCACCAGAGCCTGCAATCATACAAAAGCTGCCAGGGAATTGTTGTGATTTAGATAATTTCTAATCTCCTCTCTGCTTTAACCTGCAGGGGCTAGGGCAGCTTCAGAGACCAGGGGGCGGGGAGAGGGAGGTGGGGAAAGCCTGTTCTCATCAACCAGAAAGGCAATTCCTGACTCAGTCTCAGGGCCTGATGCTGCATTCAAACAGAGAGTCTGACACACATTGTGGAATGTGGAGGGGTGTTGGTGAGAGGTGGGAATAAGGGGCCCAGGCAGAGCTCTTACCCCATTTAAGTGCTAAGAAGCAGGAGACCCCCACTGAGGACTCAGATTTTAGCCTCTGATCTTACACCCAGTAACCCCTTCTGCAAATTCTCAAAAAGCTGTCCCTAGTCATCAGAGACCACTATTTGAGTGTATTATTCATAAATGCAATTTGATAGACCATTCCCCCGCTCCTAATATTACCTGTGATGTCTGCTTGGCTCAGCTCATTAAATATACAGTAGTTTTCTACTTAAGTTGCTCAGTGGTGGTGGTGAGGGTTAATCACCAGAGAGCTCTTGGTCTTTGTGGAAAATTGCAAAGGACAGTGAAGAACCAGCTGGAGTTAGAACAATTGTTTGGGGGCTGAGTCAGCTGCCGTGACCTTGGCACTGTTGATGGTGCACATGTGGTTTTGGTCTTTTGGGATTCTATACTTGTGGCAAGAGCTATTTTGACAGCATTTATCTTTCTTCTTTCATCAATGTGTTTTTTGGTTGTTTAACATCGGTATCCACTCTGAAGGGCCCCTGGTTTCCTTTCAGGCACGTGTCCTCCTTGTTAGGCACAGTGTCATGGAAATATCACCAGGGACTGGCCATCTCATAACCTAATTGGAGCCAAATAGGTGATCTCTCCTTGGCGGAAGTAATGACCCTGACGTGGCAGGGGTTCCAGTGCACCTCAGCAACAGGTCCTTGGTAGATGCTCCAGCTATGGGACAGGCATCGTCTGTGGACACCTGTCTAGATCTTCTTTGGTGCCTGCCATTCCCAAGCCTGGCTCTTCAAACTTTCTTCAATCCCATATGACCCCAATATCCCCTATCTTTCACTTAGTCAAAATTGCAACCCAGGAACACTAACACCCAAGAGATCTGGCCCTGGGGGGTAAGAACTTTGTTTTTAATCAAAGTTTTATTATTATTATTATTATTATTATTATCATTCATTTCAGGGCAGAGACTTCAGTAGCCAAAGAATCCTTCATGGTTTTATTTTCATTAATATTTTGAAACAGATGAGGCAATTGAAGAGGTAGGAAAGCCAAGGTGCCCATCACTTGACTTGAACCCAGGACTTCATCTGAGCCTGGTGCTTTTCCTGCTATGACAGACAGCTTCCTCACCTTGGACACACTGGCAGCTTGCTGGCCAGGCAGGTCCTTTGGTTTGTGACAGAGGCCAGTAAGAGGATCATGGGGATGACACTTGTCTAGTCTCTCCTTCTACAGTGTGGGCTGGTGGAAGTGTGTTTATACAGAGAGAGAGAAAGAGAGAGAGAGGGAGAGAGAGAGAGAGAGAGAGAGAGAGAGAGAGAGAGAGAGAGAGAGAGAGAGAGAGAGAGAGAGAGAGAGAGAGAAGGTGGAGTGGAGAGGGTTGGAAATGCTTTGAAGGACAGAAGGAAACTGCATTTCAGAGAACACCTTCATCTGCCCTTTAGCTTGGTCAGAGGACCCCTGCCTATAATGGTTAGAAGTTGCACATAATAAGGGTACATTAATATAAATGGGAAATAAATAAGCAATGACCATAACATGCACATTTTAGGATCACCTTGGAAGAAAGTCCTTAGGGTCCCCCAGGGAGCTGTGGAGGGGGGCAGGGCTGGAGTCAGCCCTGGAGATGCCCTCTCTCCTTCTGCCTTATTTCCCAGTTCAATCCACTGCCCCCTGCCCAGCCCCACTGCAAGGCTCTGCAGCTGTGTTCTCCACTACTTGTTTCAGGCTCTTGGCAGGAGCCTACCCTCTGACACTCACCAGGACCCTGGGTGGGCCCTTCCTCCTGTGAATTGCTGTGCTAACGAGGGTGACATTTCCACTTCCCTTCTGTTGGCTTTGTCTTCCTGCAACATCCTGGGCCAAATCTCCTGGGAAACCTAATTAAAAGGATGACAGTGCTTTACCAATGGCCATGTTTAGAGCTGAGAGTTGTATCACTATGAAAAAAAAAATGCAGCTTTGGATCTGTCCCAGAGGTCTATATTCCATATGGCAATATCCATACCCAGTCGACTACAGGCATTGGGTGTTATTGAGGAATATCAAGTCTGTCCTCTAAGGACATCATGTATTAATTAGGGCACAAGGTGTCAGTGAGTGATTTTAATGATAACCCTGACTGCACTAATTTGTTCAGCTGATTAGCTTATTATATTGAGCTGCCTTCTACATTATTGGTATTACAGTCATACACCATTTTGATCAATGATAGGCCATCTATACAACAGCGGTCCCATTAAAGTATAATGGAGCTGAAAATTCCTATCACCTAGTGATATCATCTCCCCTGTGGCTGTCAGCTTGTTTTGTTATGGAGGCTTGCATGTTGGTGTGCTGCCGAAAGTTATGCCACCGGTATTTCAAATAATAGCATGGCCACCCAAGGCAGACAAGTTTCAGCTGAGCTTCCAGACTAAGACAGACTAGGGAGAAGGACCTGGCAGCCTACTCCCAAAGCAATTATCCATTGAAAACCCTATAAATAGCAAAGAAGCACTGTCAGATATAGTTCCCGAAAATGAGCCCCCCAGGCTGGAAGACATTTAAGAAACAACTGGGGAAGAATTGCCTCCTCAAATAGAGTTGACCTTAATGACAAGAATAGAGTAAAGCCCTTGGGACCTCCTTTTACTGTAGTACAACTCAAAATGAGAAGACACGTAGTGGCTACAATAATGGACTCATACTTAAAAAAGTCATGTGCATGGCACAGTGCTGGGTAGTGCTTTGTTCTGCTGTACTTAGGGCAGATATGAGTCAGATCTGACTCTGTGGCATCTAACAACAACAGTCATATCATAGCCAATGTAATGCCATGGTGCAATGAATTACTCATGTGCTTGAGGTGATGCTGGTAGAAGAAAACCTGCTGTACCATCCATTGTAAAAAAAAAGTGTAGCAATTATATACAGAATATAATAATTGCTAATAATTGACTGCAGCAGTAGCCCTGTGGCGTCCGATCCCATCAGATCTCGGAAGCTAAGCAGGGTCGGGCCTGCTTAGTACCTGGATGGGAGACCGCCTGGGAACACCAGAAGCTGTAGGCTTGGGAGAAGGACCTGGCAACCCCCTCCCAAAAATCAATCTGCCATTGAAAACCCTATGAACAGCAGAGAAGCACTGACAATAGTGTTTCACCTGTTGTACAGAGGGTCGCTATGAGTCGGATACCGACTCGACGGCACACAACAACAACAACAACAACAATAATTGACTGATAATAATTGGCTATGTGACTGATTTATGCGTTTACTATACCATACTTTTAATCATTATTTTAGAGTGTGCTCCTTCTACTTATAAAAAAGTTTACCATAAAACAATGTGCTGTGTTATGCAATAGCCTCAGTATCTTTTACTCACTGTGTCTCTTAAAAAACATCAAGAGGCCACACTGAATGATTGATTAGCAAATAAAGTTTGTGTCAGTGTGCCCTGTGATATTTATACAACAACAAATTACCTAATGATGCATTTCTCAGAATGTAACTCTGCTGTAAAGTAACACATGACTGTATGTTAGGAGATGATGAATGAATCATTAGGAGGATGAGCTTCCTGCTCTAAAGGGATTGGGCTGTATTGGATCTCTGCACAGCATCTGTTCTTCCTGATTATGATAATCTCACCTTAACCTCCTCTTGACGGACCCTCCCCTCACTTCTATCCACAGAGATCTGGAAGAAGGGATTACTTTCACTTGCTGGTGGAAGGGCTAGCCAAGTGAGCAAGACCTGCCCACTGACGGTATGTTTTGCTTTTTCCTAGACGCTATGACTGGCTCAGGGAGGGAACATGACCCATGTCAGTGTTTGAAAGAGTCAGCCCTGTAATTTTTGCCAGAACTCTTGGGACTGAAGAGTTTGCCTTGTGCTAATCTTGCAAAGAGGGACTGGGATTTAGCTCAGTTGGTCAAATGCCACTCTGCAGTCTGAGGTCCCAAGTTTGATTCTCAGCATTGCAAAAATGGCAGAAGGATGTGGCAATCCACTCCTGAGGTAATCCTGAAACAATCAGCCATTGAAAACACTATGAGGATCCCTGTAATTCGTACATGACTAGACAGCACCTGACAATAACAATCTTGCAAAGAGGCAGGATGGGAGCCTAGGGATGCTGAGCCATATGTGTTACCACCAGGAGAGAGCCTGCTTAAGAGTGAAGCCAGAACAGACATGAGTAGAACTGAGTTGGAATGAATCAGAGTTTTGAATGCCTCCTGCAAGCACCTAGGTCCAATGGTGCCAGATCTCCCAATGAATCTCCCAGTTACTAATAAATTCACTTTTTTCCTTAACCCAAGTAAAGATGAGTTTCTGTCTTTTGAAACAAAACTAGCCCTTCCTAATAATACTCTAGGAAAGTAGCAGAGCAAGATGGATTGATCACTTATTGTAACACATTATTATAATACATATGCACAGAAATGCCTTAGGGTCTAGACAGGGAGATCTCACTTAGCCTGAGGGATTTGAGAGAAAGATCTCACAAATAAGGACTACTTTGGCTGTGTAGGCATTGTCCAGGTACATTGTCAGAATAAGGAAGAACACACACAAAAGTAAGCTGTCATTAGTTTGACACAGTATTTATTAAAAGAAATTTGGTATTAGATTTCAGAATTATTTAGATTAGAGATGATTTACTTGAAAACAACTTGATGTCCAAAAGGATAAGCATATTTTATGGAAAATTAATGAATGTGGGGCAGCTCATTCCTTTATGATGCCAAATAATTGCTGCTAGTCTCAGATACACCCCTCTAGTTCTTTAAGAATTCTAGAAAGGAAACATGCCCACATAAGAGGATAGAATCTACAGCAACCACCCACAAACTTGTATATTTATCAGAATCACTTAGGAGAGTGAAAATACAGACAGATTCCCCTACCTCTGACTGAAACTCAGAAATATATCCAGTGTTTCATTAAAGTTCCTCAGGTATTTTTACTGTATAGTCAACTCAAAGGTGCACTGAATCTAAAGAAGGGAGGAAAAGTGTAAAATAGAAAGCAAAAATTTTTGGAAGTTAAGCATATCTAGGACTCTATTCCATCATTTGTTAGCCACACTATGTTTTATTAGATCATTTATAAAACAGAAATAATTACATTTATTTAGCATTCATAGATTTTTGTTTTGTTTTGTTTGTTTTGTTTTGAGACAGGATCTTGCTATATCCCAGGCTGGGCTGAAACTCACTGTGTAGCCCATGCTGGCCTTGAACTCATAATACTCCTGCCTCTGCCTCCCACGTGTAGGGATCACAAACATGTGCCACCACACCTGGCTGGGATTTGTAAATGTTTGTGAGGTGTCTCCTAGGTACTATGTGCTGTATTACATTCTTGAGATGAATTGGTGAACAAAACAGATGATGATCTCTGCTCTGCAGAGACAGACCATGAAAATAATTAAATGAGCAAGTTATGTTTGTTGTAAAAGGCAATGGTGCCAAGAAATAAAGGGAAATACCAATAGTAGGATATGAGGGAAGGTGGGGTGAGTAGCTTGTAATATTACATAGGGCCAGTCAGTGAAGGCCTCACTGAGAAGGCAATTTGTGCAAGCACTTCAAGGAAGAGGGAATTAGCTAAGTCATCATCCTGGGCAAGAACATTACTGGTAGAGGGATATGATACTGGGTTTTAGACAGTGGAGTCAGGAATGAATCCAACTTTTTGATTTTAGAAATTGAAAGGATATAGCTACTATATATTAAGATCAGGAATTGGTTTTTGGATGGAGTGGGGTTGGGGTGAATGACAAATCAGTTTAGTATATCTTGAAGTTGGATTGAAGCCATTTTGCATTATGAGATGGCCATGAACCTTTTGGGGGTGGGGTGGGGTGTTATAGTTTGAATCTAAAATGTCCTCCTGAGGTCATGTGCTTGAATGCTTGGTTCCCACTGATGGTGCTATTTTGGGAGATTATGGAAATTCAAGAAGTGGGACCTATCTGGGAGAAGCAAGGTCACTAGGGATGAGACTGTAAAGGTTTATATCCAGATATCTGGTTCTGATAGGCTCTTTGCTTCCTGCTCACCATGATATGATGATATATGTCATAGGTCTTGCTTCCATGCCTCCCCACCAATATGTACTGTGAGCCAAATAAACTATGCTTCCTCCTTAAGTTGTTCTGTCAGGTATTTTGGTAACAGCGACACATTAGCTAACTAACACAGAAAATTGGTACTGGAAAGTGGAGTCATTGCTGTGCCTAAACCTGACCATGTGGTTTTTGGGCTGTTGAAATTGGTTTGTGGGAAGATTTTGGAAGAATTTTGAGGTGCAGGCTTTAGAATGAGGTAAACAGAGCTTGAGGGTTGATTCTGGTGAGAGTTCAGAAGACCAGAATGCCAATGAGAATGTGTACAGTAAATATAGGGCTCATGGGGTTTCCCAGGGAAATTAGGACACTGTTGGATTTTGGACTAGAAGCCACTCATTCATGTTACATTCTGAAACAGAGTTTGTCTGTGGTTTATCTGTGTCCTAAAGATTTAAGTCAGGTTGGATTCAAAACTCATGAACTAATTAGTATGGTGGAGGAAATTTCATGACAAAATAGCACTGAGGCTGTGGCATGATTACTGCTGGCTGCTTTTAGCCATATTTCTAATGAAAAAAAGGTGCAAAAATCAGAAATGAAAGATTGGAAAAACTTACAGTTTGGTAAGAAAAAAAGTTATGGGTTTAAAGTTGCAGACAAGGCAAGGAGGCAATAATTGTTAAAGAGGTAGGAGCCGTTAAAGAGAAACCAAGCACTTTGCAGTGAAACAATAGGAGAAATGCCCTGGGGAAAATCAGGAGTTGGGTAGGTCCCTTTCATCAAAGGCCCCAGGGTGTGAAATTGAAAACTCATTTAAAAGACTCTCATTTAAAAATTAAGAGCTGATGGAGTACCCTAATGGCAAAAGACTATATAGAGAAATGTTTTATTGGGTTCAGGTGCCAAAGGATACACAGTCCACCACAGGTGTGTCCAAAGGAAGCCTAGCTACTGCTATAGGTGGCAGCAAATCCTGGAGAACTCGCATGGTCCTGGTTTTGAAAACAAGCAGAATGCAAGAGTTCTGGGGTCACAGAAGCTGCAACCAAGGTTTCAGAGAATAGCCTGGGGGGCCAGATAATGTGTGGTAGGGTCAGTCTCCCTATGGAGAGCCTCTGAGCAGATGGTGCATGAAGCTTTGCATGTGGAGTTTAAGCTACAATGGAGATAATAAAATGTTAGAGATGGGAGGAACAGGGAATGTCTACTGAAGAAAGCCACCAGAAATAAGTGAAACAAGCCCAGAATGTAGGTGGCCTTCAAATAGCAAGGCCATAGGGGTGGAACTGCTTAAGCCTGTTGGAGCCCAAATGATGCCAACATGTCTGCCAGATGCCAGACAAAGAGTTGCAGGACTCAGTGTCCTGCTGGCTTTTGATCTCGCTTCAGACTGATTCTTCCTTGTTATGCCCCATTTCCTCCCTTTTGAAATGGGAATTTTTATTCTGTGCCCTTTTATATTGGAAGTATATAACTTAGTTTTACTTTTTGTAGACTCACAGCCAACAGTTTGCCTTGAATCTCAGTAGAGACATTGGACCTTGGACTTTTGAACAGTGTGAAGACTGTTAAAACTATGAGGGGTCTTGAAGTTGGACTTAATGTATTTTCCATTATGAGATTGGCCATGAACAATTGGGGGCCAGAGGTGGAGTGTTATGGTTTGAGTCTAAAATGCCCTCCAAATGCCATGTGTTTGAGTGCTTTGTCCTTAGCTGGTGGCACTGTTTTGTGAAGTTATGGAACTTCAGGAAGTGGGTCATTGCTTATAGAAGTAGGTCACTACAGATGCACCTTTGAAGGCTTTTACCTGGAACCCTCATTCCAGTATGCTCTCTGCTTCCTGTTTTCCATGGTGTGAAGAAATCCTCTATCATAGGCCCTGTCACTATGCCTCCCCTCAATATGCACTGAAATCTTCTGAAATGTGAGCCAAAAAACCTATCCTCCCTCCTTAAGTAGTTCTATCAGGTATTTCAATAACAGCAATGCAAACACTAATAACACAAAGCCCTTAATATATGAATCATAGTTACTTTAAATTCTCTGTGTCATAATTTAGAAACCTGTGATTTTTGTGTTCTGATGATTGTTTTACATCTTCAGACTACATTTTTCTCCCCTGGTTTTAGCATGTATTATTTTTATCTTTTTGGTTGAAAGGCAAAAAATGGAATTTTAAATAATCGGAACTTAAATACACCTTTAATGTGATATTTTATGTTAATCTATCTAGGAGTTGGCTTACAGTTATAGGCACTAGAGGCCTCAAATTTTTCTAGTGTCCTTGTTTTTGTCACCTCTGTTATTTTTGGTTTTCCTTAAGAAATCCTCCTTAAATAGAGTCTTTCCCTTACAGCTCTTTCTGCTGCAAGAAGATGTTATTTTACTGGAGTCTCATTGATGTGGTAGTAGGGCATAGGAGAGTTAAAGACATATAAAACTGTGACTAAGCCTCAGCTTTCAATGGGCCTGTGTCCCTGAGCTGTACTCTTTACAGGTGTTTTTTAAATTTTATGTTTTCTATATAGATAAGAGAAGCACTAGAGGGAAATGAAGTTGGAGTTATGCCCTTTCTTCAAATGGGATAAGGCTCTAGAGTCTTTGCCCCTGATGGCTTGTATTATGGAGAGTGCTTTTGGTGTATTTCACACTGACAAATCCAAGAAAGGATCTTTTTCTTATCTCTCTGCTTTGAGAACCTAATGATGTTCCTGGAGATAGAACCAGAAAATTGTGCTCCCCTCTAGCAATTCTTGAAAATTATGATTTAAGTGTCCTTATCAGTTTATGGCTTCACAGGCTTATATACTGGTAAGCAGATTTTAGCTATGGCTTTCTGGATTTTCCTGTCTCTTCCAATTCTGGGGTGGCAGTTTTCCCTGCAACCTCTAAGAAATGCCTCTGAATTTCTAATTTGTTTAGCTTTTCTTCTTGCAGGATGGGTATGCTGATTTCTAAGCTCTTTATATGCTGTTCCTGAAACCGAAGTCACCTCATCCATATGTTAAAATATAAATTCATAGACCCATGAAGTAGTCATATTGGCTAGACTTAGAAACTGAAGCTCAGTGTTGTTAACTGACTTGACTAAGATCTTATAGCTAGTAAGCTGTGGCCAGCATGATTCAGCCTAATTCTTTTTCTTCTTTAACCTGTCCCATTGATCACTACTTCCTGTGTTGTTGTTGTTTGGTGCTATCCAGTTGAGTCCACTCATAAGAACCCTATGTGTAACAGAACAAAACACTCCCTGATTCTGTGCCTGGGACACAATCTTATTTAAGTTTAAGCTCAATGTTGCAGACACTGTGTCAACCCACCTAGTTGAGGGTTTCCTTTTTTTCATTGACCTGTCACTCTCCCAAACATGATGTCCTTCTCCAGGGATTGGTCCCTCCTGACTACATGTCCATAATACATAAGACACCGTCTAGCCATCCTTGATTCCATGGAGCACTCTGGTTGCACTTCTAGGAAAGATCTGTTGGTTCCTTTTGGAGTCCATCATATATTCAATAATCATCTCTAGCGTCATAATTCAAAAGCATCAATTCTTCTCCTGTCTCCCTTGTTCAATGTCCAGCTTTCACAAGCAGATGATGTGACTGAAAATACCATGGCATGAGTCAGGCGCACCTTCATCTTCAATGTGACATCTTTACTTTTCAGTACCTTAAAGAGGTCTTTTGTGACAGCTTTTCCCAATGATATGTGTCTTTTAATTCCTTGACTGCTGCTTCCATGGGTGTTGATTATAGAACCAAGTAAAACAAAATTTTTGACCATCTCAATCTTTCCTCCATTAAACATGAGGCTGCTTACAGACCCAGTTGTAAGGATTTTTGTTTTGCTGACATTGAGATACAATCCATCTTTACACATAAATGAATGATTTTTAAAAATTTGTTATATAGTTCAGGCTGCTACCTACAACAAACTAGTAACCTAATAATTTATGGATTGTTTTTGGCTCTGTCTTTGGAAGTTAAAGCAATTGAGAGAAGAGAAAAGAGGTGAGGAAAGAAGAGAAAGAAGAGGTGAATAAGGATGAGAAAGAAAAGGTGGAGGATGAGATGCAGATGAAGCAGAAGGAGGAAGAAGAGGAAGAAGAAAAGAAGAAGAAGAAGAAGAAGAAGAAGAAGAAGAAGAAGAGGAAGAAGGATGAGGATGAGAGAAGAAGAAGAAGGAGAAGAAGGAGAAGGAGAAGGAGAAGGAGGAGAAGAAGGAGGAGGAGGGTGAGGAAGAGGAGGAGGAGGAGACTTTAATCCTTATACATTGAATTTGTTGTCTATGAGTCCAAGAAAGAGATTGTAATTTTCATCCTTTCCAATTTATATTGATCTGATATTTGAGAGACATTTTCTAGTCACTTGGCTCCTATCAAGGTTTCCCCGAGCTCATTAAAATCTCAGGGAGTGGAAGCAGGAGAGGGGAGGGGAGGGCAGGTGATATAGTTTGAATCCTTCTTCCACTTCATATTAACTATGTCTGACCTTGGACAACTAACCAGACTTCTCTGAGATCCATATTCTCATCAGTAAAATAATTCATCTACTTTTAAAAGGATCGAGTAAAATATTTTGTGTAAAACACGATGCTATGGTTTTCATGTATTAAAACCTATCATTGCTATTTATTGCTTTTAGCCAATGTTATCATTTCAGTCCTCAAACTAGGACAGTTTCTGATAAATAGATTTTTACCAGAATATCCTACTTCATGCAAGTATGAGCCCAAGGAGTCCTCTTTTCCCCACTTGATCTATAAACTCAATTTATTTTTTCCCTTTAATTTCTTAATCCTCCAGCAAATGAGAATTTTTCAGTTCAATTCTATATTTTCTTGCTAAGGACTTCCATGACAAAGTATGACAAACTGAGTGGCTTAAACAACAGAAATTTATTTTCCTGCAGGTCTGGAGGCTGGAAGTTTGAAATCAAGTTTGAGATAACTCTGTTAGCAGGGTTGGTTCCTTCTAAAGGGTGTGAGGGAAGGGTCTGCCCCAGGCCTCTCTCTTGAGCTGCTGTGTGTCTTCCCATAGTGTCCTCCCTGCCTGCTTAGAGATCTTTGTGTCAAACTTCCCCTTTTTAAAAGAACATGCATTATATTGGATTAGAGCCCACTCTAACGACTTCATTTTAACACCTTTGTAAAAACTCTATCTCCAAATAAGGTCATATTCTGAGATATGCTGATTTAGGATTTCAAAATATGAATTTAGTTTTTGGAGGAGGCACAATGCCTTGCCAGTAACTCCTCTCTGCTGCTACTTCTGACCAAATTTTCTCTCTTAGTGATGCTCCTTAGCTGAGGACTCTCCAAGTGCTGTTAGGCTCAGCCACCTGCTCCGTATACCTTTCCTTTTTTTAAAGAAGTGTTGCTTGATTTAGTCTCTGCTCTTGGGTTGTCATTCCCTTTCCTGTTCTTTCCTGATCCATTGGGAGGTAATTTTGTCACCAGTTGGCTGTTCTTGTGCTCTTGCTGTGTTTGTCTTGGCTTTTGAACAAATTCCAAAAATAATTCTCCATAACCTGTAATTTTATCTCCACGTTGTCTTTTGTTGTTCACCACATTGCTGGAACCATGACAGAAGATTCTCCAAGTAATTCCAATCAGCACATATTCATGACAGTTCTGTAAAGCTTATTTTATCTTTAGGCAGATGTATCTATAACTTACATCTCTCAGTACTGTGGCTTCCAGCTTCAGAGAAAAAGCTATGAAGGGAATCGAGGTGGAATTCGTGTATGCAGTTGGCTTTGGGATGCTCTGTATTTGCATGCTTAGACATGTTGTGCAATTCATTTCAATTTGACAAATAATTTTTTGAGCACCTACTGTGCTTCAAATCCTGGGCATGAAATCATTTAAAAATGTGGTCACTGATCTCCAGAAGCCCTTGGTCTGTCAGAGAAGATAGATGTAGATGTGGCAAGTGATATTCAGATGGTAGACATAAAATCCTATGGTAGAGAGAATAAATCCAAAAGACAGGTTGTAATTCTATGAAAAATCTCACAATGAATTTCACTATTGTTGTTGTTGTTAGGAGCTGTCGGGTCGGTATCCGACTCATAGCGACCCTACATACAACAGGAGAAACACTATTGTCAGTGCTTCTCTGCTGTTCACAGGGTTTTCAATGGCAGATTGATTGGGAGTGGGTTGCCAGGTCCGTCTCCCAAGCTTATAGCACCTGGTGTCCCCAGGTGGTCTCCCATCCAAGTACTAGCCAGGCCCGACCCTGCTTAGCTTCCAAGATCTGAGAGGATCAGATGCCTCAGGACTAGGGCTACAGGGGTGAATCTCACTATACTGTATGCAATTTAGAAGAAAAAACTCCTATGGGAGACCATGATGCTAAGTTTTGGATTTTATTTCATTTTGGAGAGTAGCAAAAATTTTTTTTTTATCATGGCTGTTGGTGCAGAGTATTAGTGGTGATTTGACTTAGTGACTTTCACTGCCATCAGAGTGGAATAACAGGGATGTGTGACTTGGCCCCTGCCTAACTCCCCTACCTGAGCTTAAGTCACCCCATTCCCAGGATGACGTTTTCCTACAGCATATGTGGCCTTTCAGTTGCTCAAGGCTCTATATTTCTCCAATTTTATGATCTAAGCACAGGGCTCTTCCTGTCACAGGCTTATCCACCCCACTTGGCCAACCCCTCAACTTCCTCTGGCCTCCAGAATAAAAGCCACTTTTTCAGAAGTGACTCTGGTGGATTCCGCTCTGCTTGTCTCAACAAATTCTTATGTGTTCTTTTATGTCACCCAGTGCTTTTCCTTCATGGCATTTACAAAGGTTTATGTCTATCGATTTGTGTGATTAGTTGTTACTTTCACTGAATTATGAGATCCACAGGGCAAGGGATTTCTCTTTTGCTCATCATTCTATGCCTAGCAATGGGGTCTGCTGTCATTTCTGCCTCTAGTCTTTTATGTCCATCATCATGTTCTCCACTTATGCATGGATGATGGGTCCCAATAACCATCAAGCCTAGGTCCTCTGGCTCCAAATCTTCTCTCTTGTGTCATATTCACATCCCGAGATCACATAATCTTCTCATATTCTTGAGGTGTATTTTCCAAAGATTGTTGGCTGGATGTAATTTACAAAATGAGATCCTGCACTGATACTTGTAGTTGGAAAAATATAATTTGCTTTCAGATGATTTTGTCTTATCTATCTCAGTGTAGTGTGTGTGTGTGTGTGTGTGTGTGTGTGTGTGTAGTTGTTTGGGTTGTTAGGTGCCATCAAGTCTGAGCCATAGTGACCCTATGTATAACAGAATGAAATACTCCCCAACACTGTCCTATGCCCGGCACTATGTCAGTGCTTCTCTGCTATTCATATGGTTTTTGATGACTGATTGTTTCGGGAGTGGGTTGCCATATCCTTTTCCCAAACATAAAAGCACTTGGTATTCCCAGACAATCTCTGATCCAAGGATTAACTAGGGCCAACCCTGCATAGCTTTCAAGATCTGATGAGATCAGACACCAGGGTGGTATGGTTGTAGACATAGTATATAGATCTAGATATATAGTATATGTCTGGGCTGGGGTTTAGCTCAGTTGGTAGAGAGTTGGTCTGCACTCTCTGAAGACTAGGGTTCTATCCCTCTACCAGCATTGCAAAAAATGGGAGAAGGACATGGTAGTCCACTCCCAAATTAATCAGCCACTGAAAACCCTATGAGGGTAGCTATAAGTTGGACTCGACTAGATGGCACCTAACAACAGCAAGTATATATCTATATAGTATATATGGATATACACCCACATATATATGCATGCTATACTGAGATAGATAAGGCAAAATCATCAGAAAATGAATTAACTGTCTGTGACCATCATGCCTGCACTTAAATAGGACAACTAGGCAAATGTAGTGTCTGTTTGGGGTGACCTGGGTCCTATTCAGAAAATGTGTTTTACCTCATGCCGGTGCCAAAAGATTATTGATGCCACCTACAGTGTGCTGTTAAAGGTCCTGCATGAGACCCTGTCTGTCTGGGTGAAATACAATGCTGTGATTGGTTAGCAGTGCCCCCTTTGGCCATGGAGAGGCACAGCAGCACACCTGCAGACATTATCCTATAGTCCTATGCAAGCAGCTGAGATAATTTACTAGATAAGGGAACACGGAAGATCTGCTCAGTATTTTCTAGAGATACTGAGTGAAAATTTTCCCAATCTCATTGTTTTAAATTTATGCATAATTTACAAATAGTAAAATACACATTGTCAAAATACAGAAGCATGCCATTACCCCCAGTCCCCTGTGTTCTTTTATTGCTTCTCCTCCCTTTACCCCTAGCCCTTAATGACTGCTAACTTGTTTTCTTTCCTTATTGTTTTGATTTTGCTAGAATCCATATAAATGGAACCAAAAGTATGTAGCCTTTTGAGTCTGTCTTCTTTCATTTAACAAAATGCATTTGAAAGTCATCCACGTTGTTGCATGTGAACAGCTTAATGCAATGTTTATCAAGAACTCAATGAATGAAAAAGATTTGTATTACCTACTTGCTATAGTTTGGATCTTGAATGTCCCCTAAAGTCTCATATGTTGAAAGCTTGGTCCCCAAGGTGGTACCTCTGGAAGGGGCTGGAACCTGTAGAGGGTGGGGCAAGGTGAGAGGTCCTTAGGTCATTGGGGACATGTCCTTGGTGGAAATTGCATTCTCTTCTTTTTCCTCTCTTTTGCTTCCTGGCCATGAGATGAGGGCTTTTGTTCCACCATGCACTTGTGCTATGATGTGCTGCCCCACCACTGGCCCAGAAACAAAGGAACCTATCATTTAAGGACTGGAACCTCCAAAACTGTGAGCCACAACAAACCTTTCCTCTTTATAAATTGATTTCTCAGGTATTTGTTATAGTCATTGAAATCTAACATACTACTTAAAATATTTATTGAATGTATTGAAATTATGATTGTTAATATGCTTATCAATGCAAAGAAATATCCATAAGGATGGTCATTTCCCCTTCCAAATATCTATCCCTCTGTCTGTCTGTCTGTCTGTCTGTCTGTCTGTCTGTCCATCTATCTATCTACCTACCTATCTCTCGAGAAGCACCCGGCAACCCACTCCCAAAAATCAATCTGCCATTGAAAACCCTGTGAATAGCAGAGAAGCACTGATAATAGTGTTTTGCCTGTTGTACGCAGGGTCACTACGCATACCAGCTGTATGCATACCAACTTGACGGCACCTAACAACAATACCTACCTATCTAATCTATCTCTATATTTATATTTCAAGGTAAGTTATCAGAAATCAAATTATGAGTGGCTGATTAGGGATGGTAAGTTCTGAAGGAGTTCAGATGGGGAGCTCTTTGTTTATAATTGGGGAGTTTTAAATATGAGGTAGATGGCATTTGAGTGAGCCTTGGAGGAACATCCAGGACATTCCTTCAGGAAATGTTGAATGTTGCTCAGCAAGTATCAAAGTATTCATTTTTGCTTCTTAGAGGTTCATGTGCCTTTCTTATTTATAGCTCAACCTTATGGCCATGCACAGGCAGGAAAATAGAATGGTCAGAGCCCCAAAGCTCTCTTTTTTTCACCATAACAAATATCGACTACCCATATGCTAGTTGTAAAGTTCAGTGCAAGGTGCTTTGGGGAATACAAAAGAAAACAAGACACAGTTTAGCCTACCTTATTTATTACTTTTTATACCACGTTTTCTTTTATTCTCTGCTTATGTTTCCCATTTCTCCTTTCCTCTTATCTTTTATAAAGGATTTGAGTCAGCTTCCAAAATTACATGGGAAATAAATCTTTGAAAATGTAGGAGTAAACAGATAATATGGGTAAGATAACAAATCAGGAATAAATTTACCTAGCTCTCAGGAAGGTATGCCTTTCTCTACAAAATTATTTTGTAGAGAAACTCGAGATAGGCCATAGATGGGGCTGTGCATTTGGTGGAGAATAAAGTAAGTAGGGAGATGTACTCAGTTAAAAGACTCATATTGTCCTCAAAATCAAGACAACCCAGTTGTTTAAGGTTTTCATCTTGCTGAGCTGAGAAAAATTTCTCCCTTGGGTCCTACATAAAGAAAACATTTTTTGATTCAGAGAATAACATCCTGGATTCCATCCCAGCAATAAATTCAAGAGCAAAGTTTGCTCGGTTGCTTCTTATAGCATCTCTCAATGCAAGCCAATATTGGAACAGCAAAGTTCAATGCTGTCAAGTAAATTTGACAACAACCAGAGTGATACCATCCAGATATGCAGTTCTCCAATGGTGTGATTTGATCCAAGGGTAAAATTTATCATTTCTAGAGAATAGATGAATAGCATATCCTTCTGACAATCCTCCATAAATATCTGTTCTAATAAATGGGATTTTGATAGGATTTGGACAACAGAGAGTTATCTGACAACTAACTAGAATACATCTATTCACTGTTTCCATGAGGGGCTGATACACATTTTTGACAACTGATCAGACAAAAGATAGGATAAGATTGTTTATTAAAAATCATGAGGACGATCTAAAGTGTGTTTGAACAAAGGTTAGCTTTCCTTTGTATAAAGGAAATATGCTAAGACCTTTAAAGGTACCCTGTCATTTCCACCCCTATAGATCCCTATATTGTGGCTTCTATTTTTATCTTCATTTTCCAGGAAAACAAACTAACATTTAGAAGAAATCAGTGATTTGCTCAGCTTACAGCTTATAAATAATATAGCCAGAGTAGAGCCAGATTCCAAAACCAAGTGGTTATTGAATCAGAAACTACACAAATTTTTGCTTTTATTTGTTTAAAAATTTTTTAGGATTATATTATCTTTTATAAGATATTAAAACAGTTTAGAGAATTACTTTTTATCAAATATGTAAGGTATAAAATATTGAAGACTAAAATTCCTATCATCCAGTTTATGTTGTGAAATATGAGGAGTGAAATTTATACTCCTATATAATCTTCCCTGGATCTTATTCTCTTCTTTCCCCTCCACCCCCAGATAGGGCCAGTATTCTTAAAATTGGTATCATTCCTATGTTATCCAGTTTTCTGTTACTATAACAAAATACTTGATATAATTAACTCATAAGATAAAAAGGCTAATTTTGGCTCATGGTTTTGGAGGTTCTAGTCCATGATCAGTTGGTTCCATTGTTTTGGGAGGCAGCACATCATGGTGGGAGTGTGTGGTGAAGCAAAACTGCTCACCACATGAGCCAGGAAGCAAATGAGAACAAGAAAGGATCTCAGGTGCCCCTACCCCTTCAATAGCACATCCCTAATGGCCTAAGAGCCTCCCACTTGCTCCACGTCCTAAAGGTTTTACCACTTCCCAATAGCACCACCCTGAGGACCAACTCTTTAACACAAAGACCTTTGGGGGACATTTAGCAGCCAAACTATAGCAATTCCCATGATTTTTTTTTTTTTTTTGTGGTACTGGGGGTTGAACCCAGGGCCTCGCACTTGCTGTACCACTGAGCTGTATCCTCAGCCCATGTTTTCTTCTTTTTGAGACAGGGTCTTGCTAAATTATGCAGACTGCCTCTGGTCTCAAACTTGCTATCCTCCTGCCTGCACCTCCAGAGTCACTGGCATTACAGGTGAGCGCCACCGTGCCTGGCTCCCATGAATGTTTTTAATATTTAAATATCTGTGTGTATATTGCTGTTAGATGCCATTGAGTCAGGTCCACAATATTATTTTGCATATTTCAAAACATTAAATAATTAATATTATATTGTCTGTATCTTTCTTCAACTGCTTTTTTTTGTTTGCTTGTGTTAGATTTGTATATCTTGGTATAGTTCACATCTATTGATAGAGTTCACACATATTCATTATCACTGCTGGATAACGTTCCATGGTGGGACTTGAATTTATTCTTTTCATTATGGCTAATTTGGTTATTTTCAACATTTTACTATTATAAAAATGCCATTCTGAGCATTCTTATACATGTCTCCTGGTGGACATGTTTGAGAGCTTATGTAGGGTATTTTAGTGGAGTATTTTAGAAAAATTTGAGTGAGATTTTTGTCACACTAGTTAGGGTGTACTGCTTAGCATTTGGGCTGGGATTTAGCTCAATTGGTAGAACACTGCGCTGCAGTCTTTGAGGTCCTGAGTTCAATTCCCAGCACCGCAAAAATGAGAGAAGGACCTGGCAATCCACTCCCAAGGTAATCCTGAAACATTGAAAACCCTGTGAGGATTGCTATGAGTCGGATACCGACGCGATGGCACCTAACAACAACTTAGCATTTAGTAAGTGAGGTCAAGAGAAGCTAGATGTACTGAAAGATGTATTTATTTAAACAAATAAAAACATGTATTCTTTAAAAAACAGGCAATTATATATTGAAAAGATATTTTATTAGAATTTATAGCTTTTCAAAGTTATACTTTGAGTAGCATACTGACTTTTCATGACTTATAAATATCCTAAATTGAAATATCAGGTAGTTTTCCAGGACTACCTTCCTCTTTTCATGGTTTTAATACTTTTCAAATAATAGTGTTACAATCACCAATGAAGTCTGCAGCCATAGTGCCCTGGCATCTGTTCCTGCCTGATCTTGGAAGCTAAGCAGGGTTGAGCTGATTAGCCCTCAGATAGGAGAACTTGGAATACCAGGTGCTGCAGGCTATGGAAAAGGACCTGGCAGCTCACTCCCTAAAAATATCTGCGATTGAAAACCCAATGAATAGCACAGAAGCACTGTCTTAGTGCCAGGCATGATACAGTGTCAGGGACTATTTCTTCTGTTGTACATAGGGTCACGATGAGTTGACCCGACTCGAGGACACCTAACAACATCACCAATGAAAGAGAAGTCACCTTATACTCCATCAGTGGCTTAAAATCATGTCACAATTTGCTTCACAGGAAAGTCATGATTCTCTGGTTTATGTTGACTTTTTGAAATTAAAGTAAATAAATGTTATGTTATATATGATTTTTATTTAAAGAGGTAAAGAGGTTTTTGAACTATTTGTTGACAGCAGAGAACATTGAGCCTGATAGGATTACAAACTATTGCTCTAGGTAGATGCTTGAGAATGGAATTTCTAATTATTAGGCACACACATTTTCAAGTTTCCAAGAAAATGCCAAATTATTTTCTGTAGCAAAAAAATTATGCAATCATTGGTGTTTTAAAAATCCCAGTTTTTGTACCACATCCTCATCATCACTTGACATCAGCACACTTCTAAATTTCTACTAATTTATGTATGTCATATGAAGTAGGTTCCAATGTCATTTTTAACAGTAATAATTGAGCCTTACTTATTGAATAGTTTGCTTTTCATTAGCTCACAAGCCATGAGTAATATATATCAAATTTTCTTGCATATGTAGATTTGTTTCTGGGCTTTCCGTTCCATTCCATTTTTCTATTTGTGAATTCTATGAAAGTATTATTGTTTTATTGACTATGCAAAGACATTTGACTGTGTGAATCATAACAAATTATGGATAATACTTTGAACATTGGGAATACCAGGGCACCTAATTATACTCATGAGGAATCTGTACATGAACCAGGAGTCAGTTGTTTGAATAGAACAAGGACACACTGCCTGATTTAAAGTTGAGAATGATGTGCATCTGGGCTGTATACTTTCACCATATCTCTTCAATTTATACAATAAGCAAATAATCAGAGAAGCTGGACTTTATGAGGAAGAATGAGGCATCAGGATTGAAGGAAGACATTAACAACCTGCATTATGCTGATGACACAACTCTGCTTGCTGAAAGTGAAGAGGATTTAAAACATTTACTGATGAAGATCAAAGAACATAGCACTCAGTATGGACTGTGACTAAACATCAACAAAACAAAAATCTTTACAACTGGGTCAGTATGCAACTTCACAATAAATGGAGAAAAGATTGGGGTTGTCCATGATTTTGCTTTACTTGGTTCTACAATCAACACCCGTGGAAGCAGCAGTCAGGAAATCAAAAGGTGCATTGCTTTGGGAAAAGCTGTGGCAAAAGATCTCTTTAGAGTATGGAAAAGCAAAGATGTCACATTGAAGACAAAGGTATGCCTGACCCATGCCATGATATTTTCAGTTGTATCATATGGTTGTGAAAGCTGGACATTGAACAAGGGAGACAGGAGAATTGATGCTTTTGAATTATGGTGCTGGAGACAATTATTGAATATACCATGGACTGTCAAAAAGAACCAACAGATCTATCCTAGAAGAAGTGCAACCAGAGTTGTCCTTGGAAGAAAGGATGGCTGGATTGCATTTTACATATTTTGGACATGTAGTCAGGAAGGACCAATCCCTGGAGAAAGATATCATGCTTCAGAGAGTGGCAGGTCAAAACAAAAAGGAAAACCCTCCACCAGATGGATTGACACAGTGTCTCCAATGATGGGCTTAAACATAAATAAGATTGTGTGCCTGCCACAGAAACGGGGAGTGTTTTGTTCCACTATACATCAAGTTGCTAGTCAGACTCAATTTGATGGCACCTAACAACAACCACATGAAAGTATTAATCTGTCTTAATTCCTGTGGGTCTATCATAAATCTTTATAAAATCCAAATTTTTCATCATTAGTATATACTCTGTCCCAATGCAGTCTAATATTTAGCAATATGGCTTTATGTTTAGCCCCCTTGGATAAGTGTGTAAACCACACACACACAGGCAAAGAGTTATTTGAATTTTGAGTGTAAGTATTAAAAGTAATCCAAACAAATGGAAGCAAACCTGTCAAACATGATGAAGGCAATAGATATCAAATTTTTATTTTTTGGTCTGTCAGTGATTAGATTACTAGATTGTCCATTGAGACTGTGTATAGAAGGTGACATTATGACAATCTCAATGTGTAAAGAAACACCCTAGACTTTATGCTGTCTTTGGTGAGTAGACGTTCATCCAACTCACCTACTTATTTAGATAAAAGTGGCAAATAAAGGCACACATATTTATCTTTAGTGCTTGATATTGCTATCTGATCTTTCTAGAACTCATTCTTCTTAATCATGGTGGATGAAGCCCTCTTACTCCAGTAAATGCCACATATAGTCAGCTATATCAATTGCTTTCTGAGAAAATAAATTATGAAAAAGACCTGCTTCTCTCAGTCTCATATATCCAGTGGCCCACACTTAGGTGAACAGAAGGATCAAATTCACTCTGCCTCTTGACTTTGTACAGGGTGCTACTTGAGATGGAAGACTTTACTATACATCTAAGAAGACAATGTCAGCCATGATGTCTGGGTTATGTACATGTTGAGATAATTTGAGCAAACTTCTCAGTGAATGAAATCAGGACCAAAAGGTTCCTGTCAGTATGCAAGTGTAGAAATGCATTCCGACCTTCATCCAAAAGAGATTACAATAAAGCAGACATATTACTTCCTGCTGAGAGGGTTGAGAGTCAGAGAAAAGACATCCTGGCAACATTCATGCAAAGCTCCAGAAGATTTGAATGTGCCACGAGGTTAGAAATGACCAACATGGAGCTTCTAAAGTGAGTGTTTTTGAATGTACCTTCCTCACATTGAGCAGATTGTAGCCAACACAATGGTAACTTTTCTTTTCTCTTCTCTTTCTTCCTTCCTTCCTTTCTTTCTTTCTTTCTTTCTTTCTTTCTTTCTTTCTTTCTTTCTTTCTTTCTCTTTCTTCTTTCTTTTTCTTCATCTCTTCTTCTTCTTTTTCTTCTTCTTCTTCTTCTTCCTCTTCCTCTCCTCCTCCTCCTCCTTCTTCTTTTCTCTCTCTCTCTCTCTCTCTCTCTCTCTCTTATACTTTACCACTGAGCTACATCTTCAGTCTGGGTTCTGTTTCTTTATTGCTCTTACAAGACACTTGAGCCCAGTTTTAGCCAAGTGATAACCCTTCAGTGCTGGGCTTTAGCTCAGTTGGTAGACTGCTGCTCTATGCACTCTGGAGGCCCTGGGTTCAATACCCAGCACCACAAAAATGGGAGAAGGATCTGGCAGCCCATTCCTGAAAAGCAACCAAAAAATAATCAGCACTGAAAACCCTCTGAATAGAAGAGAAGCACTGACGTAGGGCTGGGCTTGGCAAGTGTCAGGGAGTAGTTAGTTGTACATAGGGTCACTATGAGTTGGACCCAACTTGATGGCACACAACAACAACAACAACAACAACAACAACAACAACAACAACAACAACAGGTAACCCTTCTTATTATAAAATCAGGTGAGGAATGGAGGTGGTGACCATATGCTGATTCTTTCTTAATACTTATGATCTTTGCAAGAAGGGGTAAAAAGAGAAGCTGGAGGGTCTCAGAGACATCAATGATCAATTAATTGCCTTAGTTGTCACAGTTATAGCTTTATGCTTAATTGAGAGATGATCTTGGTTGAAGGCAAATGAATTTTTTGTTTGTGGTATAGAGGATTGAACCCAGGGCCTTGTGCACAATAAGCAAGTGTTTTACCACTGAGTTACATCCCTAGCCCTTTTGAATGCTCATTTAACCCTCGAAGAACAAATGGATTCTCTCTATAGCAAGTTTTAAATCCATAGAGAACGTCACAGTCACAATTATGTGCAATATCCCTTGCTATTTTTTGAATGTGTTACCCCAAAGTTGGTACACTGAAACCTAATCCTCAATGTGATAGTATTAGAAAGTTGGACCTTGAAGCAGTTATTAGGTCATGAAGATTTTTATTAAATGGAATTATTGCCTTTATATAAGACACCCTAGAGAGCTGACTAGCTCCTTCTACCATGTGCAGATACAGTGAGAAGGTGCCATCTTTGAACCAGACAGCAAGCCGTCACCAGACAGTAAACCTACTAGCCCTTTAACTTTGGACTTTCTAGCCTCCAGAACTGTGAGAAATAAACTTCTGTTGTTTATAAGCTACTCAGCTTATGGTATTTTTATTATAACACCCTAAAGGACCAAGATATTTCTCAAAAGGGAATGTATGTCTGGGTCTTGGGGTATTTGAAATATATTATATTTAATATGAACATTATAAATGAAAGAATACATACCTGAGTAAAATCTGATTCTCTGTAACTTTGCTTCCTTGGACCCACCCACTAGTGTCTTCTCTTATAAAACATCACACCTTAAGTAAAAATTGTAAAATTTACCTAGTCAGAACTTTTTCAGTGTAATCTCTAGGATTTTATCAAATGGTACATTGATATTTTGGTAATTATAGAGGAAAAATTAATCAAAAACTTTTGTATTTGTGAGAAACATAATTCACAAAAGGGAAATGTGTGATTAGTGCTTTTTTCTTAGAAATGCTACTTTTTAAGCATTACACCTTGAAGTCTACATAGGGACTACAAGATGTTTATCATCAGTCTATCTCAGCTAACACAGCATTTATGGAATAAAATTATCTTGCTGCTAGTGAGTTCATGATGTTTGTGGATATTGATGTTCATTACATTTGCTTTTCTGTGGTCATTTTGTTATGTCAGAATGCATAGAAATGGATTAGTGACTCACAGTGATTCACTGAGGTATAAAAATAGTATCGATTTCCAATACAGAGTCTGGAAATTGTCACTGTCATCCTTAAAATAAGCTAACGCTGGACAAATGGAAAAATCAATGACATTTTTGGGTCCGTCAAAAACTGAGGTCACAGGGCAAACTGCTAAACCTGGGAAACTCTGACATCTTGGAGCATCAGGTATATCAAGGGGGATAGAATAACTGAGATCCATATATTTGGAATGAAAGCCATGGGCACCATAAACTGGTACAAACATCTAATTGATAAATTGACAAATTGTTGGAGGCAGACTGTACACTACTAGTAGGATGGTGACACATGTGGTGGCCTCTGCATTTTTATGGGCCTTTCCTTTAGGAAGTCCACTCAGTTTCTCAAGGTGAAGACCCAACAACAATCACTGCTAGCCCTGACTCACAGAGGGACAGAGTATCCATTTAGTGTATACTGGGAGTTTTCTCAGTCACAGAGGCCCAGTCTCTATGGAGAAAGGCCTTTGCCTCAGCACAGTTCTCAAAACTTTTCCTACCTGTGAGAAAAGAGTTCTCCTCCATTTAGCTTTCTAAGGGGAAGATAGTCAGTAAGGGATAAGGCTCTGAAGGATTTGAATAAAAGTGTTGTGGCTAAGGAAGGGAGTTGTTGTTATTAGGTGCTGTGCAGTCAGATGCGACTCATAGGGACCCTAGAACGAAACAATCGAGGAATGGGCAGCCATATCCTTTTCCCATTTTTGTGGTGCTGGGGGTCGCTGCCCCCAAAGCTTTCTGGCAATGAAAGGCAGAGGAAGCACTTCCTGAGTCATTTATGAGGCCATCGCTGCACTAATAAGAAACCAGATTAAGCACAGGGACCTAAAATGCTTTAAAACTTAGCAAATTAAATCCAGAATCACATAAAAAGGATAATAGCTCATGACCAAGTGAGGCTTATCACAGAAATGCAAGGCTTGTTCAACATTTTTAAATAAGTAAAATCAATTTATCCAATAAACAATCTGGAAAAAGAAAACTGCATGATCATATTAGGAGATACAGAAAGAACTTTGATAAAATTCAACATCAATTTGTGAGAAAAGTGCCTATTACTAGAAATCAAAGGGAATTTCTTTAACTTAACAGACAGAATATGGAAAAAACTTATACCTGGCATAAAGATTAATTTTTAGAGACTGAATACTTTATGTTAATATTAGGAATAGTTGTTAGGTGCCGTCGAGTCGGTATCCGACTCATAGTGACCCTCATAGGGTTTTCAGTGGCTGACCGGTTCAGTATTGCCTCCGGAGTGGATTGCCAGGCCCTTTTCCCATTTTTGCGGTGCTGGGAATTGAACTCGGGACCTCAGAGACTACAGAGTAGTGCTCTATCCACTGAGCTAAATCCCAGCCCTCATATTAGGAATAAGGAAAAGATAATATTAGGAGTAAGGGAAAGTCCTTTTATAGCACTTTTTCCTAGAAGTCCTGCCTAGTGCAATAAGATATGAAAGGAGAAGGGGGACTATTTGAGGATCAACAGGAGGGGGAGGGAAGACAACAGAGGGTGATGGGGGATGAATGATCAAAGTACACTATATACATGTGTGAAAATGTCATAATGAAACCCACTATTTTGTACAATTAATACATATTAATTAAAAAGGGGGAACGAAAAGGAAATAATGAGTATGTAGATTACAAAGAAAGCAATAAGTCTTTATTATTTTATTTTCAAATAACATGGTTGTCTTTGTAGAACACCCCAAGAATCTACAAAAATTGCTGCTGGAACTAATAAGTGAGCATAGAAAGGACACAGGCTACACAGTAACTACATAAAGGTGGATTGCTGTCCTATACACCAGGAGTGGACAATTGGAACTAGAAATTTTTTTTTTGATTACTGGGGTTTGAACCCAGGGCCTCAGGCTTGCATGCTTTGCAAGTGCTCTACCACTGAGCTGCACCCCCAGACCATTTTTTTTTTTTTTTTTACTTTTTTTGAGACAGGGTCTTGCTAAACCATGCAGACTGCCTCTGGTCTCAAACTTGTGATCCTCTTCCCTCTGCCTCCCAATTCACTGGGATTACAAGTGTGTGCCACTGTCTGGCTGGAACTAGAAATTTAAAAAAAACTGCAAGGATAAAAATTATGTACTTGCATATAAATATAATAATATATGTAGAGGAAATATGTGCAGAAAAGTACATAACATTACTGTTAGAAATAAAAAACATCACAATAAATGGAAAGAATTTTTCATGTTCATAAAGACAGTATTGTACAGATGTGAATTTTTCCTAACTTTCTGTATAGAGTTAAGGCAATACCAATCAAAATCCAGTGAATTATTTTGCAGATACTGACAAAACTAAAATATATATGCAAAAGCAAAGAACCTAGGATAGACAACACAATACTGAAGAAGAACAAAATTGA
The DNA here is from genome assembly GCA_007922755.1 of Pedetes capensis. NCBI lineage: Eukaryota > Metazoa > Chordata > Mammalia > Rodentia > Pedetidae > Pedetes > Pedetes capensis. The sequence continues at coordinate 5,974 of VMDO01011040.1, read as the reverse complement.
CATGCTACCTGATTTCAAGATTTAATATAAAGTTATCATATGCAAAACAATGTGATATTTCTAAAAGAATAGAGGCATCCATCAGTGGAAGAGAAAAAACCACACAGAAATAGAACTACACAAATATAGTCACCTGAATTTTGACAAAGATGTAAAACAAATTCCATGGAGAATGGTTAATCAACAAATGGTTAGTGGAACAATTGAATATCCATTTGTGAAAAGCACAAAAACAACCACCAAAAAGTATAAAAATCATTGACGTAGATCTTACACCTTTCAGTAAAATTAACTCAAAACAGATCATAGATCTAAATACAAAATTTTAAACTATAAAACACCTTAAGAATAGATAAGGGAAAATCTAAGTGACCTTTGGTTGGTGATAAATTTTCAGACACAATACTAAAGGCACAATCTATGAAAGAAATTAATGAGTTAGACTTAGTTATAATGAAAATGTTATTATATGAATGACACTTCTGAAAGAGTGACCCAGGCACCATGACGCATGCCTGTAATCCCAGTCACTTGGGAGGTTGAGGCAGGAGGATTGTGAGTTTGAGGACAGAGGCAGCCTACATAACTTATATCTTGTCTCAAATGAAAAATGAAAAAGAAGAGACGAGGGTGTGGCTCAGTGGTAGAACACTTCCCTGAGTGTGCAAGGCCATGGGCTTGCCTCTTCAGGACTACCAAAAAAATCAAAACAAAATATAGAAAGAAAAAGAAAGAGAAAGGAAGAAAGGAAGAAAGAAAGAAAAGGAGGGAGGAAGGAAGAAAGGAAGGAAGGAAAGAAAGAAAAAGAAAATGAATGAAAAGAAGCAGGGCATGGTGGCACATGCCTCTAATTCTAGCACTCAGGAGGCTGAGGGAGGAGGATTGTGAGTTAAGGCCAGCCTTAGTGCACAGTAAGACTATGTCTCAAACACAAAGCAAACAAGAAAGAAAGAAAGAAAAAGAAAAGATTAGCCACATGCTGAAAGTTTTTGCAAGCATTTATCTAATAGAAATCTTAAATCTAAAACACACAAAGAACCCTTAAAACTCAACAGTAAGAAAATAGCCCTGTTAAAAAATGGAAATATCTGAACAAACATTTAACCAAAGAAGATTGCAGATAGAAAGTAAACAAATGAAAAGATGCTCAACATCATTAGTCATCATGAAATTGCAAATTAAAACCACAATAAGATACTATCGCACACCAATTAGGATAGCTAAAATCCAGAAGATTGACGATATTAATTCCCAGGAAGCTATAGAGCAATAGGAATTCTCATTTATTGCTGGTGAGAATGCAAAATGATACAGTTACTTTGCAAGATAGCTTTTTATAAAGCTAAACAAAATCTTACCATATGATATAGGGATTGAATTTCTAGGTATTTACCCAACTGCTTTGAAAACTTATGCCCACATAAAATTCTATACCTGAATGTTTATAGTAGTTTTATTCATAATCACCAAATACTGGAAGTAATCAAGTTGCCCTTCAATAGGTTGTTGAATAAATAAACTATGATACATCCATATATTATTATCCTGTTAATTGATTAAAAGAAATGAGCTATCAAGCTTTGTGAAAACATGGATGAATCTTAAATGCACAAGGAGAAGTGAAAGATGCTAGTCTGAAAAGGCTAGAAGATTAGGGATAATACTCTGGAAATGGTAAAAACTATGAGGTAGTAAACAAATCAGAGTTGTGAGGGATTTGGGAAGGGATACCATTGATAGGTAACGAATGAGTGCATTTTTAGGGTGGTAACTATTTTGTATGATAATGTGATGATGAATACATGGTAATTAGCATTTGTCTAAACTTCTACTACACAAAAAAAGTGAACTGTAAAAAGCAAATATAGATAAAAATTCCACTGAGAGTTCAGGGAAATCCCAGGGTAGAATGCAAACTGTAAAAATAATCTGTTGTTGTTGTTGTTAGGTGCCATAGAGTCGGTATCCGACTCATAGCGACCCTCATAGGGTTTTCAATGGCTGAGTGCTTCGGGATTGCCTTGGGAGTGGATTGCCAGGCCCTTCTCCCATTTTTTGCGGTGCTAGGAATTGAACTCGGTTCCTCAGAGACTGCATCGCAGCGCTCTACCCACTGAGCTAAATCCCAGCCCCCAAAATAATCTAGATATAATGTAAATGTATGGAACTACCTCAGTGAAGCCCTTGAGGGGGTGGTGCTTAAGTCTCACATTTTCAGTAGGGCCTATGCCTAGGGACCTCCTTCTAAAGAGGGTATTGTGGAAAAAGGAGTAAATCTACAAGGAGAAAATCTGACAAACACTTCCCCAGCCTATTGATCAAGGTTACTATGAACAGCGAGAAGTCATGGTAACAGCATGTACTCTTGACAGGATGGGATGAGCACTTCAGCTCTGAGGGCTTCTTCCCTAAAACCTCTTACTCTGATGTAATCAGGAGAAACACAGCAGACAAGCCACAACTGAAAGACACTTGGCAAAATGCCACCAGTACTCTTCAAAACTGTCATGGTCATCCAAACAAGCCAAGTCTGGTCAACTGCCACAGAGCAGAGGAACATAAGGAGACATGAGAGATAGATGTTGTGTGATTTCTTGGGTGGGGTCCTGGGATATTAAAAGGATGTAAAGTAAAACATGAAGGGAACTGAGCTAAAGCATAGGCTTTAGTTGCCAACTGTGAATCAATGTTGGTTCATCAGTTGTGACTAGTGACTCCACAGTGGGAGTTATAGTGATGTTAGGTGTTAGTAATAGGGAAAATTAGGTGTGGAATACCTAGAAACTATACTACCTTCACAACTTTTCCATATACCTAAAACTATTCCAAGGAAAGATTTTTAAATGTAGTAATGATAATAATAATAATAGAAATACCATACGTCTAACTAATGTCATAAAAATAGTGAACAAGACTCCCTGAATCCCATGATTTTAAACAAACAAACCTCCCTCCACACACACAAAGAAAGGATGAATAAGAAGTATGGTGGTGAGTAACTAAATACGGGATTTCTATTGGACTGGCACTTCCTTGTGCTTTGTCGGCTCTCTGTGGTAAGCTGTGGCATAAAGCCATCAAAGCTTTTGTGTCATTTACAAACAAAGCCCGTGACATTTCCCTAACTTAATTGAATTTTTGAAGAACAAGGACAAACCACTGTTTTCCATTCTGGTGGTGTGTGGAACTTATTTCTAAAGGCAAAATAAAAATAAAAATAAATAAACAAAATTTAAAATAAGAAAGGCTAAAACAACAGAGAGGTCATTCAAGGTTGTGTCTCTGATAGCAGAAACAGGTATAAGTCACACCATTGCTGAGACTCTTATAAAGTCAGATACAAAAATAATGACAACTCTTATGCTCTCAGAGAGAGAAGGGAACAAGATAGTGGCAAGACTTCTTCACTAAAAGACAATCCTGGCTGTGGCTGATTCTCAGTGGATAGCATATGGAATCACTGCTATTATTTCCCTTGTAAATCACCTACATTTACTGTGTAGTTGTACAAAAACATTGATATGCTGCATACGAGTTAGTTTTTTGGGTGTGTGTGTGTGTGTGTGTGTGTGTAAGGAGGCATGCTCAATATGCTCAAAGTTTTTTGTATTAATCCCTAATACAAATTTCTTTTTCTCAATGGTTTCACAGATAGAATATGTGTTATTACTGTAGACCTTAGTAACCTTGGCATATGATATTTTTTCCTTCCTTAAGTAGAGAATTTTCACTTTTTACTTAAATGAAGCACTTTATGGCTTCTCTTTGGCATATTTGAATTATTGGCATCACTGTTCTTGCACTATAGGAGCCATTATGAAGTAAAATAAGGGGTACATAAACATAAGTATTATGATACCTTGGCAGTAAATATGATAACCAAGATTACTACTGAGTGACTAACAAGCAGGTAGCATACACAACATGGATACACTGGACAAGGAAATAATTTAATCCCAGGCAGAATAAAGGATAATGATGTGATAATTCATTATACTACTGAGAATGGAACACAATTTAAAAATTATAAATAAGTTATTTCTGGAATTTTCCATTTAATTTTCAGACCACCATTGACCAAAGGTTGATGAAACTGGGGGAAGTGAAACCATGGATATGGTGGGCTGACTACTGTATACAAAACAGTATGAACTCCTCTCATTTTAGTCTTTTTTCCCTAGAGGCAATCATGGATACCAGTTTCTTCCTGTAAACTGTTCACATGAAAAATGAAAAAAAAATCTTGATGCTTATGAACTCTTGTTAAATATATCAGGTGAAACCCCTTTTATCACAGCTTATTCCAGAGTGGAGATAGAGCTTTCTATCTTAGAAACATGAGTCAATCAAGAGAAAAGACATACTAAAGGTGGGACTCTCTTAACAAACAACCTCCACCAGATTTCTTTAGTCAAAAACTCTGCATACATGCCGAGAGATTCCTCTTAGCATGGTAGTACCCTCACTACTGAGGGTAACTAAGCAATTTGGAAAACCTCTACCATATCAGGCATTGTGTTGTTGTTGTTAGGTGCTGTCAAGTTAGGTCCAACCCATAGCGACACTATATACAACAGAATGAAACACTCCCCAACACTGCGTCATGCACACAATCTTTTTTTATGTTTAAACCCACCGTTGCAGACACTATGTTAATCCATCTAGCTAAGGGTCTTCCTTTTTTTCATTGACCTGCCACTCATGATGTCCTTATATAGGGATTGGTCTCTCCTGACAACATGCCTAAAATACATCAGACACAGTCTAGTCATCCTTGCTACAAAGGAGGAGTTGGTTACACTTCTTCTAGGATGGATCTGTTGATTCTTTTGGCAGTCCATGACATGTTCAATATTTGTCTCCTGCACTATAATTCAAAAGCATCAATTCTTCTCCTGTCTCCATTATTCAATGTCCTGCTTTCATAAGCATATTATATGACTGAAAATATCATGGTATGAGTTAGGTGCACCTTGATCTTCAATGTCAGGCATGGTAAAGCACAAAAGAAAAATCTTAGAGAAACCAGAGACAAAATTAGATGGGAAAATGAAGCTTGAAAATTCTTTCATTTATGAAAAATATGTCTCCACTGAAACATAGGAGAAGGAGAAACAATGTAAATTACAAAAAGGAATATTAGAAGAGACAGAAAAAGTTTTGAGAGTTAAGAACGTGATAGAAGATGAAATAGTCAGTGTAAGATTTTGGAAGATGATGTTGATAGACTCCTTCAAAAGTTGAGTGAAAAGAGACACAAACTTTGTGGATCACTTTGGTAGGGCTTGACAACTAAAGAACAGTGAAGAACAGGGACATTTGGATGAAAGAAAATTTTGAAGAAATATTTTAATAAAATCTCCATATCTAAAGTGTATGAGTTTCCATACTGAAAAGGCAAACCAAGAATATACTGCAACAGAATTTCTAAATAAAAAATAAATGATCTGTCATCATGTAATTTTAGAACATTTGAGAAAAATAGAGGAGGATTATGGTGATGGGGAAGAGAGGAGTCACATAGGGAAGCTCAGACTGGTATCAGCTTATTCAATAACTCTGGAAGCTAGATGACAATGGAATGAATGTGTTCAAAATTAGGAGGTAAAATTTCCACTTTAAACTTCTATAATTAGCCAAATTATTAATCAAATATAAGTGTAATATTAACATGTCTTAGATCTCAAATGTGGTACAAATTTTATCCCCTGTGTCCACTTGCCCACTAGTTCAGGAAGTTATTGGAAGATGAACTCTGTTGAGAGAAAGACATAAACAAGGAAAACAAACAAACAAAGAAACAAACATTGGATCCAAGAAAGTGGGGTAGCTGATGCAGGCAAAGATAAAGGCGTCCCTGCAGGCTGATGATGAACCATGACCTCAGGGACAAGAGGCTAGCAAGTAACCAGTTCAGGTTTGAGGAAGTGGAGGAAGGCCCTGGAGGACAGGAGGAGAGAAGCCACATGAGGAA
>VMDO01011039.1:9030-68822 GCA_007922755.1 Pedetes capensis | reverse complement strand
GGTAGAAGTAGAAGGAGAGAGAGAGAGAGAGAGAGAGAGAGAGAGAGAGAGAGAGAGAATACTCTCACAGTTCTCGAGGTTAGAAGTCCAAAATCAAGGTTCTATCTTCAGATTCCCAAAGGGAGTTTCTGGGAGAAGAGCTCCTTTCTAAATAGTTGGTCTTTTGGGGACAGGGAATGAGGTTAAAGGCCTTTGTGTTCATGTTCGGTGTGTTCTAGAGCCTCAAGCACTGCTAAGCTTCCTGGCCCCTAGCTTTCTCTGTCACATGACAGGGCCTTTTCAGCCCCACCTGTAGGCTGCTCCATACGCACTTGCCAAAGCTCTCAAACCCACTTGCTTCCAGGCCTCAGCCCCTCAGCCTGCCAGCCAGGAAGTGGAAACTCAATAGCTAAAGGTTTAGGGACCAAGCAATAGCAGGGAGCCTGAGGTAGAAAATAAAGCAGGAAGGGATGCAGAGCTAAGGTCTAAGACCCAGTTCTTGGACTTGCTCCTTGCTATCCTGCCTGTCTTTGGGGGCTCCCACCCCCACCTCTTCCTATCTCTGTGCTTCTGAAGAATGAGGCCCTACAGTTCTCTCCTCCCAAGAGGGAGTCTCTGAAAAGTTTCCACATAAGAGGGCTACAGAGAGCATTAGGTGTTCCCCCAGAGAGCTGCCCAACTCCTGCACAGGATCCAGATGTGTCTGGGCCCCCTTAGTGTTAGGTGCTTGCAAAGATTTTGCTTGATCATGAATTTCAAATGAGAGCACAGACAGCAGAAAGCAGCCTCGGGGCACTTTCCCTCAGTGCTTGGTAGGTGCAGCCAGTGGGTGGGCAAGCAGCTCACTGGTGCCTCTTTGCCACTGGCACTTAGGTCGTGCCAGAGCCCTGCTCAGCTGACCATGCTGTCACAAAAGCAGGCTCCACTTGGCTCCTCTTCCCTGGGAGTTTTGCAGGGCCTTGAATTCCCAGGGCTTCTTCCCAAGCAGCCTGGCAGAATGAACCATTCAAGTCTCTTCCTGCTTTTCCACTGTCTGTATTGTTCCGGCACAACTAGGACCATGTTGCTCCCTTGCTCAAATCGTTCTGTGGCTCCCCATAGCCTGGAGGGTACAGTCCAAAGTCAGAGGCGACTTTCATGATCCACGTTCAGCCTATGTGCCCAACCTCCTCTCCCCACCCCCTTGACTACTTGAAACTCCGTGGTGACAGCCTAGATTGCTCTCTGCTATCCCCTGGCTCAAACTGCCCTTCTTTCCAGCCTCATGGCTGCCTGGAGCAGCGTATCTTTCTTTTGTAGTTACAAGAAACTCTACTTTGTGTAAAAGGCCCATTGTAACTAAGTATGGACTAGATACTTGTTACATAACTTTTCATTTAGAAAGGTCTCTTCTTCAGTCCTAACACATAGGGACAATATTATTACTTCGGCTTTACAGGTAAAGGAAATGAGGCACAGAAACATTGACTGTGTATCCACATCATATGTATGGCAGAGCCTGGATTTGTGCTCACATCTGCTTGACTATGGATCACCTCTTCCTTCCATTCGCTTCCATTTCTGCCTCTAAGGGCCCACCTCCAACCTTCCCTCCAGAACAACTGTCCCTCCCCACAGTCCCCATCTCCTCATCACACTGGGGTCAGAATCCTTGCATACAGCATTCCTGGCCCCTCTCTCTTGCTTACACACAAATCCCCAGCCCCAAGTCCAGTCTTTGCATTGTCCAGGCCAAAGTTTAGCAGGTGGAAGTTAGAGGTCTACTTCACTGGCCTGGGCTCTGGGAAGCCATGGGGTGGAAATAGGCAGGTGCCACCCTAGTCAGCCTGTCTGCCTTTCCAGAAAAGGCGCAGAGGTTTCTTCTTTGGTTCAGTGATTTGGGGTACAGACATCAGGCTCCTGTAGGGGTGGCCATTTCATGCCTTCTGTGTGCCACATGCAGGTACTCAATAAATCCTGATCAAATAAGTTCTGCAGGAGTTGCTGGCATTTCAGAAATCTAGGAGACCTCCCTGTGACTCTAGTGTCTGATATCTCTATTCAGCCTTGCCCAGAGGAATTAGAGTTGTCAGCCTTGTCCTTATGACCCAGGGCTGAATTACAGAGGGGCTTAAAGCCTCCCATCTGTCTTCTCATCCCCTCCCCTCAACTCCATGTACACTTGTTTCTCCAAGACTTCCCAAGCCATGCTGGGAGAGACTGCCTGGATTGTAGCTAAAGGTTATCAAAGACTGAATGTGAGAACAAAGTCATACCCTTGCATCCTGAGGCTGGGTCCCAAGTGTCTACTGCAGCCTGCCAGTGAGTCATGGTGCACCATAGTCAGATTGTCGAGCCACCTGGAAGAGATGCTAAACAAGGCTAGGCTGTGCCTTTTGTTCAGCCTATGAAAATGCATCTGTGTTTAGTGTTTGACCAAATCCTTAGCAAGAAAAACAACCCAGCAACATTTTCAAAAAGGAAGGTCTCATTTCAGAGGCTCAGTGCTGTTTGACCAAATCCTTAGCAACAAAAACAACCCAACAACATTTTCAAAAAGGAAGGTCTCATTTCAGAGGCTCAGTGCTGTGGAGTGGAGGAAGAGGTGAGTGAGTTCTGGGGAGTTTGTTCTCAGCTTGAAAATAGACGTGCACACTCCCATTATGGTAGTCACTGGCTACACATGGTTATTTTGACTTAATATTAAATACAATTAAAAACCTGGTTGCTCAGTTACACTAACCATAGTTCAAGTGCTGCACAGCCACAGGTGCCTAGTGCCTACCTCATTGAACAGCACATATCTGGAACATTTCTGTCATCACAGAGAGTTCCATTGAATTTCACTGTCCTAGGCTATTCAGGTTAGGAGGAATAAGATGGCTGAAATGCTGTAAATAGCCCTCCATAGCCTACCCACGTCCCGTGGTTCTGCATAGGGCACTTTTCTCCTTTGGATGCCATCTCTGTGTGTGTTTGTGTGACAGATTCCCCTACCTCACCCTTAGCCATGCACAATCTTCTCCAGTGGTCCAGGTTTCTTGCCCATCTTGTTTTGCTCTGGAGTTTAGCTTTCTCTGTAGCTAGGAAGTAACAGGCTTTACTAGAGGATCATTGGCACAAACTAAGCGAACTGCCAATAAGTTGGATCTTTTGGTTATACAAATCCCTCTTATGTGGAAACTTTTCAGAGATTCCCTCTTGGGAGGAGAGAACTGTAGGGCTTCATGCTTCAGAAGCACAGAGATAGAGTACCAATAGTGGTTATACAAAAATTGGGTGAAGCAAACTGCCCATTAATTGAAAATCAAATTAAAATAGGATCAATACTAGATAGGCTATGAAAGGACTTTCCCAGCTCTCCTCCCAAGAAAAGAGGAATAAAGCTAAAGACAAAAATGTCTCTGAAGTGCTGTTGTCTGTCAGAACAAATTCTAATCACTTGCCTGTATTCAGAATTTAAGAAGAAATACAAGGATTGACAGTCAAAAGCTGGTCTTTTTGATAAATGATAAGCAGGAGAAATCACTGGCATATGGAGCCTTTGGAGAAGGAAGGGGAACAGGAGAGAAGCAATGGTTCCACAGAAAGCTGGAGATTTGGAACACACGCGTTTCAGCCAAGAGGACCACTCTAGCTCTGGGGGCCAATGGCTTTCTGCTCAGGGTCTGATGGTGGTGGGGGGTCTCTGACGCAGAACAGATGTGGAAGCTTTCAGCACCTCCTATTTACAGAGTCCCAATTCTTCAAATGAAACAAAGTGGATGCTGGAGCAGGGGGTAGGATAGCATGGAAAAAAGTCTGAGAGAAACCAAATAGACTAATGGGCCAAATGGACTACTCAGAATCCAATTCTTCAAAATCCTTGGATTAAATAAAAAGGCAAAGAAAGAGATTCTTTTTGTACTTTTAGCTGAGGAAAAGCGTATCAGACCTGGCTTTGAATGAACAACAGCCTTTTCTATTTCCTTCATCCCCTCCTGCCCTTTACTACCACACGTGGTCTCATTTTTAAAAATGAGATCTTTCCCATTGGGGGCAAAGGAGACAAGGCAACTTACTGTATTTTCCTACAACTGCATGTGAGTCCACTATTATCTCAAAGTAAAAGGTTTACTTAAAAAGAGAGCCCATACTGTGGCACATGCCTGTAATATCAGCAACTCGAGAGGTGGGGGCAGGAGGATCACAAGTTTGAGGCCAGAGACTACTCAAATTAATGAAATCCTGTCTCAAAATAAAAAACAAAACAGGGCCTGTGGGTGCATCTCAGAGATAGAGCAGCTGCCTAGCATGAGCAAGGCCCTGAGTTCAACTCCCCAGGATTGAGAAAAGGAAACAGAGATGAAACCAAGTAGTTTCCTGGCTAGGGTATCTCAGGCCAATCCCATCCTTCTCTAGACCTTAGTTTCGTTCTTTATAAAATGGGAATATTAGAGTGGACAATCTCTAAGGACCTTTCAGGTCTTCCATAATAGAACTCTGGCCAGTGACAGCCTAGGAGGTCCCTGGGCAACAGTTTTTCTGGGGGCACCCATGTATAGTGTGACCAGTAGCTACATCTCTGCTTGTCATGGAGAAGAGACCAAAGAGAAGAATGGCTGCCCAGTATTTCCCTGCAACTCTTAAGTCCCATTCAACACATGGCAGAAGTTTAAGGCTATAGATGCCCCTGACAATTTTTCCTAAAGTTTGACCCCAGATTCATCCTTGGTGACATGAGGTGGCACCCCAGAAAGGCAAGAGATGAGCAAGGTAGCCATAATGGAAAGTATGAGATGGTGTTATCCAGCATAAGTGCTGTCTGTTGTCGCTGGAAGACTGCCACGCTGGAGCCAGGCTTCACCTTAGGACAAGCGGGTTGATAGTGGCTGGGTGGTCTGTCCTTTCCAGTGTAGCCCACAGCCTCTGGGACCAGGGCAGATGGGAAGAGGTAGCCTGGGCTCAACCTGATGAGCTGAGACCTTTGGAGATATACATTGCTGCTTTTACCAAAGACTCTTTCCTCTGCAAGGTCAAAATAGCTGATAACACTGTGACCATCCCTTCCTGCCAAAAAGGCAACAGAGGCCAGCATGACATCATCTGTCCTTGCAAGGAGAGGGCCTCCACAAGATTAGGGCTCTTTTCCTAACAGCCAGTAAAAAGCTCTGCATTACTCATGTCATACAGAAAAACCTATCTCATCTTACTCCTGAATCTTGGCATATTAATGTGACAAATGAAAGGTGGCCTTGGAGAGAGCTCTTGCATTTGATTTCTTTAGTAGTCAGGCTCCAGCACTCCCCCAGTCACTGCATCAATATTTCCTACTCCTTGAATCTGTGCCAGGACCTGGGGGAGCCAGAGCTTGGGCCTGGTTCTTGAGGAGCCCACCAAGTACAGGGAGGCATCCCTTAATATGATAATCGTAGTCAAATATACCAAGTGCTGGGGTGGGGTGGGGGCCCAGAGGAGAGTGCAGTTCACTCTATCTAAGAAAGGTGACTTCAGTGGGTACCTAGGAAGAGGAGTGGAATCCTGCCAGATGAGGAGGCCATGTGTGCCTGTGTTTGGGAAGGATGGGGAGGGAGGTTGGGTAGGGCAGAATGTGTCAGGGAGAGTGGAAACCAGCAAGAATGCATGGAGCAGAGACTTGGTGGAGGGTACATGGCAGCACCAACTCAGACTTAACAGCAGGCCTCCCTGATGAACTAGGCCCCACACCCTCCTCCTAGAGGTCCTCACCTGCTTTACTTTCCCTCTAGGGTGGCACAAATGATAGCAGCATTTCCACATCAGCCTCCTCTACTGGACAGAGCCTTTCCCTGAGTGTCAGTATCCTGTACAGATTCTGATCTGGTGGGGGAAGGGGAGGTGGGTGTCATCTCTCCTCTCTACACAGAGTGCAGTTCACTCACCTCACAGCTGCTGAATAAACAAGTGGGAAGGCTGCCTTTGGCTTGTGCTTTTTTAGTACTGCAAGCTCTGGAAGCTGAGAGCTACCTGGGAGGCTGCTGAAGGACCTCTGGCCCATGGAGTTCTTCCTAGATTAGGAGGCTCAAGGATAGACTGAACCAGTCTATTCCTAGTTTAACAGCCCTAAATCCATAAATTTTCTAAAGCAAAGCATCTTAATTGAGCAAAGATCCCTTCAGGTCCTGAGAGTTGCAGGATAAACTGCTTATGTTGGAAAAGAAAAGGCAAACAAGAATCTATTGACTATGAATATTCAAAAAACCCCTTCAGGACCATCTCTTACCAACATGTGGATTGAGAAGGACAAGAGGCTGGGAGCAAGGGCTCCACTGCCTAACTAGCGTGATGGGTAACTTCCCCACAGGCTTGGCACACTAGCTACCTGCCCAAATAGGGAAGTGGACCAGAACATGCCCAGCATTAGTCCCCCCAAAAGGGATGCCTTGCAAAGCACCTATCTCTCCCCTCGCCTGGGGTATGTCTGACAACTATTTCAATTGCAATCCACACCTGGCCAGGATCTTGTACAGTGCTGTATTCTTTCCTCTCTGCCCTGTTCATTCAGAATTTTTGGTGGGATCATCCACAAAGAAGGTACATTTTTAGGGCTTTCTGTAAAATGTTTTAGCAAATAACATGTCATCCAATGTACTCGATGCTACTGAACTATACTAAAAATGAATAAAATTGTCACTTTTACATAATGTGTCTTTTACCATAATAAAAATGTGTAAATAAAAAAACCCATATCATCCATCAGTAATGGCAAGCACTAGCTGCTCCTGGAATGTTTGTGTGCCAAGAACTTAACTATATTCCTGACAATGTCTCTGGGGATGTGATTTTTAAATTTTTTAAAATAATTTAAAATTAATTCAATTAAATATATCCAAATTTCATGTAATTTTAGGCTTTGAGAAGTTGCAAAATTAGTTCAGAGAGTTCAAATATATCCTTTATCCAGCTCTCCTGGCACCTTACATAACCTTCACCAGTGTTCAAAAGCAAGTAATCAAAACTGGCACAGTACTGTTCACTGTACTACAGACTTTAGGTAGCTCTATTATTGCCCCTTTATAGATAGGAAGCTGATGTTTAGAGAAGTTCTCGGAAATCTAAGAGTTTTACTGGCTGAAAATCAAGGGGCCAGCAGGATTGGGACCTTTCTACAGGCTCTCAGAGATACTCTATTTCATTGGGCATTCATTGGTTTGTGGCCCCTTCCTCCATCTTCAAAGCTAGTAAGGCATTGCCCTACTCTCTGCTCTGATGTTGTATCTCCTCTCTGACTCTTCTATACCTCTCATAAGTTCTTCAAAGACCTTTGTGACTACATTGAGTCTACTCAGATAATCCAAGATAATCACCCTATTTTAAGGCTTCATCACATGTGAAAATTCATTTTTACCATATAAAGCAACATATTCACAGGTTTTGAGCCCTAGGATAGGGACATTGGGGGGAGGGAGAGTTATTCATCCTACCAGAGCCATACATGAACTCAAGGCTGAAGAGGAGGATGTCAGAGAAACAAAACTTTTCATACCTGATTCAGGCTGGCCACCAAGACATGTCATACTCTTGGTAGCACAGGTTGGTAAGAACAAAGAAGAACTTTATGTTTTGGCTGCTAATGACACAAGTTCTTTGTGAAGAGAATTGTTGTTGTTAGGTGCTGTCGAGTCGGTATCCGACTCATAGCGACCCTCTGTACAACAGGAGAAACACTATTGTCAGTGCTTCTCTGCTGTTCATAGGGTTTTCAATGGCAGATTGATTTTTGGGAGGGGGTTGCCAGGTCCTTCTCCCAAGCCTACAGCTTCTGGTTTTCCCGGGCGGTCTCCCATCCAGGTACTAACCAGGCCCGACCCTCCTTAGCTTCTGAGATCTGATGGGATCAGATGCCACAGGGCTATGGCTGCAGGCTTGTGAAGAAAATACTAAAGTCAAAATGTGTTGTCTGTAAAGTAAGTGGGAAAGGAAGCAAGACAGTGGATTTCCATCATGACAGTTCATATCCCTAAGGGATATTGGGGACAACACACAGGTGAGGCTCAGTAGAATAGATTTCCCAGAAAGGTCAGTGAGCAGAGAAGAGTGGAGCACCAAGGCGTGCAGCCCCATAGCTTACCAAATCTGTCCACAAGACCATCTACTCACTTGCATTATCACCAGCATGCCCCCAGTGGGACATGGGCTCCAGACCAATCTGCCATCTGCAAGGCCATGTTGTCCAGAGCTTCCATGTGACTGGGAGCAACAAGGCTGCCCCAAGCTATGGAGATCTTTGAAGCAGGTGCTCATTCTTATTATATGTCACAAGGTAAGCTCAGACCACCTCTCTTGGAGTCCTGGAATGGAAACTGCCACCTGTGTGGCAGCTGGGTTGGATTCAATAGAGTCATGTATTAGTCAGCTGTCAGAGATGTAGCAGAAAGAAACAAGGACAAGGTTTACCAGAAGCTCACAGAGGATCAGTCTATAATAGTAGCAAGGTGTAGTGGCAAAGCAGGTGGCTGGGTCTGTGGCAAATGGCCTCATGGCAACATGAGGCACAAAACAGAGAGCATGGAGCCACAGGTCCAAGGAAAAAAACTCCAAGTGCACCCCCCCCCAGTGATTCATGTCCACCAAACTAGACCCACCTCCCAAAGTTCCACAACTTCCCAGGATGGTACCACCAGCTGAGAAACAAACCATGTGATCTTTGGGGAACATTTTAGATCCAAAACTATAACAAGCCATCACTCAGCCAGGAGCTTTGGAAACTACTCTGGTCTTCCCTGGGACAAGATGGCTTAGAGAGATCTATGGAGACCAAATCTCTACACTGGGGGCTACAAAGCCAAGAATGATAATAGGCTACAGGGCTGACTCTAGCCTCAGGAGCTGAGAAATCTCAGCATTCTAGGGTGGACACAGCATGCAGTACACTAGAAGGCATTCTCTGACAGATGGTAGCTCAGCCTTTGCTTGATCCTTCCCACAATAAGAAATTCTCTCCTCTCTGGGATGTATGTTTAGAAATAGACTTTTCTGACTCTAGCTTTCTTCAGCCAGTGAGGGGCCCCTAAAATCACTATAATGAAATTTATTCCTTCTTTCTGTAACTGAAAGGCTATTCCAAAGCCAGTTTCTGTGCCTCTTAACACCCCCCCAACACACACACCACCAAAAGCACACATACATTTTCTGAGCTGAAGCAGTGAGGCAAACAGGGTGAGGGGGGCACACTGGCATTCTCATGCTGCTATAGCTGGTCCAGAGGCAGCCTTTGTGGATTCAGAGCAGGTGGGCAGATGGCCGATCAGTGTAGTCTCTTCAGCCATACCTTGAAGGCAGATCGTAGACACTCTCCAGGCTAGCATGTAGGAAAATGAGCTGTTTCCTCTCACCCCCATGCCTCCTGTCTTTCCCAAATGTGCATATATGATTAGAATTCACTAATTGCAATATAACTTACAATTAAAAGTGAATCAATTACCAACCCCAGCTCAAGAGGCATCTTCTCCAACACTTGGAGGCAAGCTGATCATCAGCACCCCCCCCCCCCAAGGCTCAAGATGACTTTAGAGTGAGGACAGGCAGAGTCACCAAGACTTTCCTATTGCTGCCAGGTAAAATCTGCCTGACTTACCTAGCAACCTGATGTTAGCCAGGGCCTTTAATAAGTGTGCCACAACCAGCCTTAATTTTGCCTAGTGCAAGCAGGAACCTGGATAGTGTTTGAAATGTGTATGCTGTCTTTGGAGTGAGCAAACTGACTCTTACAAGGTTTGTGGATATAGTTACCAGGAGGGCAGACCAAGTAGAGAAACCTGACCTTGTGATAAAGTCTCATATATTTAGTGTTCATCCCAGGTATGCAGTTAGAGAGCAGAATGCTCTAGGTCAGGCCATAGCTTAACTTATCAGGATCCTATAGGGACCAGTATGATGATGGCCTTCAGGCTTCTGTGGGAGAAAGAACACTCAGTTGGTACTATTAATCCCTATGTTGTTGTTGTTAGGTGCTGTCCAGTCATGTCAGACTCATAGCGACCCTTATGGGGTTTTCAACAGCTGATTGTTTAGGGATTGCCTCAGGAGTGGGTTGCCACGTCCTTCTCCTGTTTTTGTGGTGCTGAGAATCGAACTCGGGACCTCAGAGACTGCAGAGTGACGCTCTACCAACTGAGCTAAATCCCAGCCCCTCTTAATCCCCATAGATAGTCAAAAAATGTGTTTTGAACTTACCTGAGTCTCTCAACTTTAGCTGGTCCACTTATAAAATGGGGGTAGAGGAGGTTGA
The DNA here is from genome assembly GCA_007922755.1 of Pedetes capensis. Taxonomy (NCBI): domain Eukaryota; kingdom Metazoa; phylum Chordata; class Mammalia; order Rodentia; family Pedetidae; genus Pedetes; species Pedetes capensis. The sequence goes on along the minus strand of VMDO01011039.1, from coordinate 58,615 downwards.
ATTTTATGGTTTCTGAATCTTTAATGCTCCATCATTAGATCCATGTTTCCAAAAGGCATGCCCCTGCCTGAGAGTATCTTTTGGCCAGTCAAGTAACAGCCTATTTCTAAGCCCTCAACCTTGAAGCCTAGGACTATTAATCATTGTTGGTGAGGGAGCTAGGCCTCCTGTCCCTTGCTGTCTCCTCCCTTGCATTCTCTTTTCAAGACCATGTATCAAACACTATGTTGGAGTGATTTCCCCAATTCAGAAGGAGAGTGGGAACTCTGCATTCAAATACCTGAGCAGTCTATTTCTATGCCAGCAAAGATTTCTGTGAAAAACACAGGGAAGCCCTGTGGGCCTCATAACCCCACAGGGTAAGTGTGGTGCTTTGGAAAGGTCTAGAGTTCTGTGCAGGGTTAGGCAGTCTGCTTAAAATCCTGTGTATGTCCCTTGAGCCAGGGCCCAAGATCATGGCATCTGCAGGATGGCGATGCTAAAGATGGGCAGTATGTGTGCAGAGTTCTGTGGAGATCGAACTTTTGTACACAAATTAGACACTGGCCTGGGGAACAGCATTCTTGTAAGCCTTCAAGGAAGGTAAGGCTTCAAGGAAGCCTTGATGAGGGGAATGCAATCACACAGTTTAATCACACAATGTAATGATGATGGATGAGGTACCTCTGTCCTCAAAACCTTGGTCTCCTCTGCTATAAAATATGGGACAGATAATGTCTAAGGGCCCCAAAGACAGGCCATTCTCTGAGTCTGTACTTAGCACTTGCTCATTACTCATCTCTCCCCAACCCCCCTTTGCACACCCCCCATGAAAATAAGCAAATGAGGCCACATTCAACTCCATTTGCAGAAATATCTTGCTGAGCCTCTGAAAGAGAGTTCCCTAGCTATGGCCCCAAGGGATTGGAGCAAAACTGAAGCCTGAGCCAGAGGAGAAGCTTCTGACTACTACTCACTTTAGCCCACGACCAAGTCTTCAAAACAGAGGCCCTTGCAGCCTGGCCAGGGAGAGGCTGTACCTAGAATCTCAATGAGTGAAGCCCACATGTGTCACCTCCCTTCTGCAATAAAGACAGCCTATATTGTATCCTGTCCTGAGTCCACCAAAGGGTAGGGAAGACCCCCTAGGGAGCTGGCCTTGGGAATAGCTGAGTTTTCACTAAAGGAGACAGAAGTGATGCTCTCTATGCTGACCGCCTACAGAATTAAGCTACAGATAAAAAGCTATCATGGCTATCAGAAGGTTCAGTTAGACATTTAGTGCTGATGATTCACTTTCCCAAATGTGGAGTTTCTCTATTTCTTTCCAAATAAAAGCTACACTCCTCTTCAATGACTTAGTGACTGACAGGCTCTGGGAGAAAGGAACAGTCCTTCATCAACCACTGAGTTGTGCCCAGGGCCTGGCAGACAGCACACTGTCAGCAGGCACCCACTTCTCCTTTCAACTCCCCAGGATCCAGAGTGATAAAAACCGGGAGACAGAAACCTTCCTACTAGGAGGGCTCACACATTAGCCAAGCTGACATCCTCAGGAAACTCCCAGGGCATTTCTGGAAATGAAGCTATATGAGGCCTCATTTGACCACTTTTCCTGGAGGGCATTTGCTCAACTTTGAACTCCAGGTGAGAAGTCTGTAGCCCCTTGGAATAATCTGAGATGCTCCCCATCCACTTGCCTGCCCTGTGATCTGGGACCAGGAACATATGCCCCAAAGGAAGCTGACCTAGAACCTATGTTGTGGCAGTCCCCTCCCCTTCCACTGCTTCATTTAATCCTCACAGCAAAGTGAAGATTGGAGATAATTATCCCCATCCTACAGATGAAAAACTGAGAGAGCCATTCAGCAGCAGAGCCAGGGTTTGAGGGTTTGAGTACTGACCCATGGAGCTCCATCCATGGAAATTTTTCCAGCTACTTCCCGACCAGCTTAGTGTGTGTGTGTATGGGGGGTCTCCAAGAAGCCAGAGTAGCATCCTCATCTTCCTTGTTCTGACTTTCCCAAGCTCACTGAGGTCTTGGTCTTAGCAGAGGGTTTCCCTCGGGGCTTCCCACACGGGGGGCAGGGTGGGCTTGGGCAGCAACTAAATAGTCAACCCTCACCATTCTGCCTGGCTTCTAGTGTTGAAAGCAAGGAATGGCCAGCCTTTGGTGGCAGAGATGTAGTGGTGAAAGGGTGGAAGGAAGCAGAATCAGGGTCAGAGAATGTGCAGGAGGGAACAGCCCTCAGGAATAGCAATGGAGAGGGAGAAGATGAGGCTCAGGCGAGATACTTTAAAGAGGCAGAATCTGCAGATCTCAGAAATAATTGGTTATGGAAGCAAAGGAAAAGGGAAGTGTCTGAGATGACTCATGGGTTTAACTCAGGCCATTGGTTGGCTGGGCATGCCATTTTTGTAAGAGAGCAGGATAGGGACATGGAGATGGGGGAAATGAGATCAATTTTGGAAAGGTAGGTGTGAGAGGCCAGTAGGGCACCCAGGTAGAAATATCCACTAAGCAGTTAGGTGTCCATGACTGGGGCTCAGGTCAGAAGAGAGGTCTAAACTAGCATGTCAATTGGTAGATAGGTATGGACTTCTGGATTTATATTATCCAATATGGTGGCTACTAGCCACATGTTGCCACTTAAATATAAATTAATTTTAATTTAAAAAATGAAGTACAGAGTTTCTGTTAGGGGTGATGAAAAATGTGAAAATAGTAGTGGTTGTACAACATTGTGAGTGTAATTAATGCCACTAAATTATTCACTTAAAATGGTTAAAATGGCAAACTGTATGTTACATATATTTAAAATAAAAAAAAATAGAAGGCAAAGCAGGCACAGCGACACACATCTGTAATCCCAGTGACTTGGGAGACTGAGGCAGGATGATTGGTGGGTTCAAGGCCAGAGACAGCCTGTGCAACCTAGCCAGACCCTGTTTCAGAATAAGATCCATGTTTCCAAAAGGCATGACCCTGCCTGAGAGTATCTTTTGGCCTGTCAAGTAACAACCCAGTTGCCAAGCCCTCAACCTTGAAGCTCAGGACTATTAATCATTGTTGGTGAGGGAACTAGGCCTCCTGTCCCTTTCTGTGTCTCCTCCCTTGCACTGGCCATAGAATAAATAGGCTGAGGGCAGAGCCCAGGGTTAGAGCACTTGCAAAGTATGTGCTAGGCCCTAGGTTCAACTCCCAAGTACAATAAATAAATAAATAAATAAATAAATAAATAAATGGCAAGTGTGAATTAATTAGAATTAGAAATTCAGTTCCTCAGTCACACTTGTCAATAATCATGCATGTCTCCCAGCTACTGTACCAGACCTGCAGATATGGAGCATGCTGTGGTTTGGATAGTGACTTCCAAAGCCCCTGTATTAAAAGCTCAATTCCCAGCCTGTGGGGCTCTTGGGAGGTGGTGGAAATCTTTAAGAGGTGAAGCCTAATGGGAAGACTTAGGTCACTTGGGTGTGCACTCAAAGGGGATACTGGGAAGTGCACATTGGCATGTTTCCAGATGTATTAGGAAAAATTTTACAGATTATGAGCTGCAGATGGCTTTGCACAGGGGAATCAGCCCCATATTCTGGGGCATATGTGGAACTCTGCCTAAATCTGGGAATGCTGGGCTTCTGGAACCCAGCAGAGAGGAGCAGCTTAGTGTCTTGGGACAGGCTGAGGCTCAGAGAAAAGGAAGAAGAGGGGGGGGGGTTGTCCCATGGGCGGTGACAGAAAGGAGGAGAGCCCAGCAAGACCGCAGCAAATGGGCCAGGCTGCACACAAGGGCAGTGCCCACAGCTGGGGTGAAAAGGGGCAGGACTCAAGAGTGGCCCAGCTGGATTTTGTGTCAGTACCTCTGTGCCTACAGGGTGATGTGTACCAGTGCTCAGCTCCTGAAGTGCCTCCAGTGGCCCCTCAGGGAGCTTTGTTCAGCTGTGTTTCTTAGCAGTGCTGTGGTGGGCATGGAGACAAGTTGGTCCTGCTCAGAGACCTCTGATCCATGAAGACATGGCTGGGCCCCTGGTAGAGTATTGCTGAATCTAGATTGAGCTCCTTGCTGACCTGGGCTCGGTGGAGACAAGGTCTGAACCTCCAGATGGAGCCCTGGACCAGGTAAAATCAGCTAGGACCCTGTGCAGCACCTTCTGTTCTGCCAGGCAGGGCTGTGTGCACTGGGTAAAGGCGCAGGCTCCTGCATCTGCAGGAGCAGCTGGTGTCCTGGGCAGCAGCCATGTCTCTTTCACTCACCCGGACTGCAGTTCCTTGAGGGCTCCACTTGGTGTGGACATGACATGGGGTGAGTCTTCTTTAAGAGCCCTGTTTCCAGGCCTTTTAGTTTTCCCTTGCACTGGCCGTAGAAGCACGCAATACTGGCAGGTAGAGTCTGTTCAGAAAGTCACTGAAGCCCACCTGCAAAGTGTTATTCCACACAGATCCTGCCTGAAGCTCCACTCCATGCAGACAGAGGCTGTCTGTGCAGCAGCAGCCAGGGCACATCCCTGTGGTGGCTGTAATTAGGTGCAGAGGGCCTTCTGTGTAGATATTTGTGGCAGCACCTGTGGGAGCCTGGGCCAATGCTGCGTGATTCAGCATGGAGACTGCTAGGGTCTCTGCACATGGGCCCTCATTCTGAGTAAATGTAGATGGATCTTCATTCTAGGCAGATGCCTTCCCATCCAGGGAACGTGCTTCCTTGTCCTGGGCAGCCATAGCGTGGCTCTGGGCAAGTGCTGGCTGTCTCCAGCCAGAGCTTTGGCTAATACAGACACAGCTGGTGCCCCCTTGTGGAGCAGCTGATGACACAGCTGACACCCTCCTGTGAAGTTCCTTCTGGATAGGTGCAGCTTGAGTGTGAGCACTGAACTGCGCTTCTTGGAAGTAGTTTGCCTCTGGGTAGAGGAGCCCCTCCTGTGCGACCATGGCCTGCATTCACATGCTGAAGCTCTTCTTGCGTGGATATGTCTGCCCCTGTCCACCAAGTACGTGTGTGCCTGCACCTCCTAGTGAGATATCATTCTGTGCCAACAGAGCCTCACCACTGTGCAGAGCTGTGCACCACCTGAGCCCATGAGATGACCTCAAGAGCCACATTCGCCACTGTACAGCCTCTGCATCCAGCTATCACCCCGCTTCTGTATGGCCCAGCCATTGATTCCCTGCAGAGCTGTGGCCCGTGCAGTGGCAATCTGCATACAGGGCAGAGCCACAGTGCCTGCAGTCGGTCCTGCCTGTGTTGCTCTCTGACTCTCTTGGTGTGTCGGGGCCCTGGGGAGTGCAAGCTGCATCTGCCCTCTGGCCAGGCTCGAGGCTGACACAGCCTGGAGCTCTCTGCAGTCTTATTCTTTGGGAACATACCTCTCTTCTCCTTAAGGGAGTAGTGTCCTTGGTGGACACCTCCTGTGTCTTCTGAGAGAACCAGTATCCATGTAGATACAGCTTGCATTTCCTGGCAGAGCCTTACGCCACCTAGGTGCAGCCCTTGCCCCTGCATACAGGCTTGGTCTATGTCCCCACAGTCTTGTGGAGTTGAGCTACCCAGGGATCCAGGTAGCCTCTAACCAGGCTTGCCTGGCCTGCTGCCCCAGGTTGTTTAGGTGGCCCAGTCCTTGCTCGCTCTTCCAGCTGCTCTCTAGTATTTGCTTAGGCAGCTGTGCACTCAGCTCAGACCTGAGTCTAAGACCCTGCTCTGGCCTCTGCTCCTGTGGAGCCGCTTCTGATGCCAGCACAGCCTCTCTGCATCTCTACTCTATCCAACTAGGGCAGAGACACTGGGATCTGCAGAGTTAAGAAGACTTGCCAAGAGCAAGGAGAAGGCAGGGGGAGAATGGGCTACTGAGAGAGCCAGAGGAGCCCAGAGAGGTGGGGGCAGGTGAGAGGAGAGAGAAGAGGGGACCACAGGAGCAGCTGTGGGGGCGGAGCTTGAGGAGGAGGGCTGAGAGGAGAGCAAGCAGGAGGGAGGAGGAGCCAAAGACATGCCTTGGCTGAAGGCGGCAAGCTTACACAATGAGAAAGGAATCCACTGCTACTTCCTAATTGGCTCCAGCCCTAGTCAGGGTGAATCCCAAGTTCAATGTGAGCACTCCAATGCCCACCCTGCTTGCCTCTAAGACAGATTTACTGCAGTCCAGGAGAGTTGCTCCAGCAGGGGTAACCAACTCTGCTAAATGAAGGCCCTGCCCCACTCAGCTGAAGGCCCCTGATCCCAAGGGCTGGCCTCCCTGCATAGTAGATCAGGTGCTGGCTGCTCTCATGAGGTCCTTGGGGCTTCCAGCCAGAAAGCACTTAGAGAAAATGCAGACCCACGGGGCTCGCTTGAGGACAAAGACAGAACTAGAGCCCAGGTCCTGTTCATACACTAATTCCCTGAGTCACCTTGGGTTAATCCTTCTACCTCTATGAACCTCAGTGTCCTTGTCTGTCAATGACAAGTGATATGACTAGTGAGATTCCTTTTTACTCTCACTTTATGAGATTGTTAGGTTCTTGCTTCTACTTCCTGTCTTTGCAGATGGGCAGCTGCGGTACAGGGAAGGGGGCAGGCTCAGACTCTCCCTGGTCCACAGAGACGTGGTGGTACCTGGGCTGGAACACAGACATCGTAGCTCTAAGACTGGGCCTTTTTCTTCAGTCCTCCAAGCTTTTTGACACCAAAGACTGGTTTCATGGGAGACAATTTTCCATTGTCCAGGGAGGGGAGGGATGGTTCCAGGATGATTCAAGTGCATGAGGAGCTGTAAATACAGATGAAGCTTTGCTCACATGCCCCCACCCCTCACTCACTGCCTGCTGTGTATCCTAGTTACTAACAGGCCACACTAGTACCCAGGGGTTGAGGACCACTGTGCTAGAATATGGAGCCCAGTCTATAAGACAGAGGTCCAGAGAACTAGCACTGGGGAGGCCACAACTCATGGACTGTGGTCCTTTCACTCCTGAATCCTCAGTCTGTCATGCCAAGCTGCTGTAGTGGCATATTGAGTGGGAAGCAAGCTCAGAGCCACCCTGTCACAGTGGCCAATCCATCCCATGTTTAAGATCCAAGAACATTCTCCACCAGCTCCCTAGTGTCCAGCCAGCCAGCTTTGGGAGGAGCCATGGCCCCATCCTGGGACAAACCTGAGGATCTGAGGCCTGAAAAGAGAAGGGAAGGTGTGTAGGCAGGCAGGACCCTTGGGCACTGAGGCAGATTTCCCAGGGGAGGGAAGTAAAGCAGCAGCTTCCCATCTCCTGGGCCCTGGCCCCTTGTGGAGTAGTGATAGTGACCCCCACCCCATGGCCATTTTGGAAATGAGTCCTAGGAAAGAGCACTCCCACTGTCCAGACACAGCACTGCTCTGTTCACATTGGCCAGACCCCAGCAGGCTATGATACATTTATGCCATTGCAATATTTATAAAGCATCTAGCACATCAATTAACATGTGCCAAAAGGGATTTGTGGCCCTCCCTTTGCTCTATCAGTTAGATATTTAGTATCTCTGTCCTTCTGCAAAAACATTCTCAGAAGTGCAGTGCAAGGATTTCCTGTTGGCAGATGACCAACGGACCAGTGCAAACATCATCCACCTCTCTTGGAAAATATCTGAGGGCCTTCATCAACTCCTGGGAGAAGCTGCTCATTGTAATCCTATAATTCTCAAATCCCTGCCAGTCCTAAATCTGATCACTGGCTTTCAGATGGGCTTTGGTTAATGGACACCCATTTTCCAGTGTGAGCATTGTCGTGCATCTAATGTGTCACATTATACAGGTACTTTGTACTCTCTGGGCCCCAGGTTCCACTTGAAGTGGGTCTTCCCTAAAAGAGGAAGAATAGCTGTGTTCTAAGGATGAAGCCATTTTTAGTGACCTAGGAAGTTGTCATAAAATAGGCACTTCCAACCCATGGCCCGCAGGCCACATGTGATCCAATATAACTAGTAAGTAGCTCCATAAGATCTTGTAACAGCATGTGTTTTGTAGCATTTATTTTCTTTGTGAATCCATGTGTAGTTTCAAATTTGAAATTCAAAAGTGATACTGTGCATGTTTACAGGATGACGTCTAATACTTCTTTATAACATACTAGGATAGGATGTTGCCACAGTATCAAATAAGCATAAATATAAAAAGTTGGACACCCCTGTTGTAAAGCATATCACCATCCAAAACAAATCCCAATATTGAGAAACTGTGAAATGGTGACCAAATGCAAAAGTACCATTAAGTAGTTTGCAATAATTATTGGTATTTTAGTCCATTTCTGGTTGCTTTAGCAGAATACTTGAGAGTGGGTAATGTATAAAGAAAGAATTTTATTTTGGCTTGCAGTCATGGTGGCTGGGAAGTCTGAGAGCATGGTGCCAGCAAGGGTCTTGTGCTTCTTGAATTCATGGCAGAAAGGAGAAAAGCAAGTGGGTACATATGAAAGATGCAAAACACGAGTGGCAACCTTGTTTTATAACAACCCACTCTCATGGTAACTAATCCAATCCCATGAGAATTTACCCTGACCTGTGAGAAAGGTATTAATTTCTCTTAATGACCTAATCACTTTTTAAAGATCCTACCCCCTTTCAACAACATTACATTGGGAATCAAATTTCAACATGAATTTGAGTGGGAACAAACCACACATAAACCATAGAAATCAGAAACCTAACATTTTAGATTGATATTTCATTAATGATTAAATTCTTTTTGCTTTTTCGATGTTTTAATTGACATAAAAATTGTATATATCCATGGGGTATAACGTGTATAATAATCAAATCAGTGTAATTAAATTTCCTTGTGTTGAGAACCTTTAATTTCTCCCTTCTAGTTATTTTGAGATATATGATAAATTGTTGTAATTATTGATCTTGGCTAGTACTCAGTGCCAGTGGCCAACATTCTCAATGTCTTATGTGTATTGACTTGTTTCATCTCCATAACCTTGCAAAGGTGGGTAGTATTGTCCCCTTTCACACATGAGCCTGCTGGCAGAAAGAGAAGTACATTGGCCCAGGCCACCCAGATAGAGAGTGTTGAGGCTGGAATTCAGGCAGGCCATACCCTTAATCCCAGCTGTCTTTTGCCTGCTGTTCAAACACTTGACAATTTCTCTTCTCCCTATTACCTTGTAGCATGACAGGTTAAATCCTCTAAGCTCTTTGAGTCTTGATTTTTATATCAGTATAAGTGACACTTAGAAAGACCTATTTCATAAGGTTGTTGCAATGATTAAATGAGAGAATGTGTGAGAAGAGCCTGTTATATAGCTCAATATATTCTTATTATTGTAAATGGAGCGCATGTCAGTATTAACATTCTATTCCAACATGTGTGATATGTGGAGTGACATGACTGTTTAATGCCCATTTAAACTCTACTAGGTATTTCATATATCAATGCAACCAACAAGTATTGTCAAGCACTTTCACACATATCTTCTAGGGCAATCCATCGACTATCTCTTGCAATTATTGTTATTCCTATTTTGTAGATGAGTAAACCCAGGCTTTGAGATGTGTGAAATTGTCAAGGTCATCCAGTTACCAAAGGGAAGATGTGGGACTTTAAGCCTGCATTCACTCTGTACACAGGTTGGCCACCCTTGTCCTGAACAACTTCTCAGGCTTTCTGGGAAAGTTGGATGCTTTGACTGGGTGATGGGCAAGCTAAGCAGAAGCATGGAGAAGATGGCACTAAAGACACAGCTGCTCCTCAAGCCCTTTCACCAGCTAAGCATCAATGTTCTTTCACCTGGGCACAGTTTACACTACCCATTCAGTGAGTTTAGTGGGGCCTGAAGCCATGTGTTGCCAAGGTGTTTGCACCTTCCATAGCCAAACCTATCCTGTTATTTATGAATTCTTTTAGTTTTTGTACATCTGAATATGTATTTATTCCTTCTTCCTCCTCCTCTTCTTCTCCTTCTCCTTTTCTTCTTCTTGGCAGAGTCTTGCTATGTGGCCCAGGCTAGCTTTAAGCTCTTGATCTTCTTGCCTCAGCCTCCTGAGTGCTGGGATTATAGGTGTGCACCACCACACTCGGCTCATCTTCATTTTCAAAACATAACTTCACTGGGTATAGAATGTGACCTCCACACGTCTGTCAGTTTGACGCACTGTGGGGGCTTGTGTGTTGTGATGAGGCTGAAAACGATGGCACTGGTGTCTTAGATACCAGCAGGATTACCCATGGTGGCCAGGTTTCAGCTGAGCTTCCAGACTAAGACGGACTAGGGAGTAGGACCTGGCAAACCACTCCTGAAACAACTAGCCATTGAAAACCCTATGGATAGCAGAGAAACACTGTCAGATATAGTGCCAGAAAATGAGCCCCCCAGATTGGAAGGCACTCAAAAGACTACTAGGGAAGAGTTGCCTCCTCAAAGTAGAGTCTACCATGATGACGGAAATGGAGTAAAGCCCCAGGGACCTCCATTTGCTGATGTGGCATGACTCAAAATGAAAAACTCCTGAGACTTAAACCAATCAGGACTCCTGATTAAAGTGACTTTTTTGTGGTGCTGGGGACAGAACGTAGAGTCTCATGCATACTAGGCAAGCATTCCTACACTGGGCTGCACTCCTGGCCAAGTTGCCTTTTGTTGTTGTTTTGAGACAGAGTCTGATTGTGTACCCCAGGCTTGCCTTGAATTCGTGATCCTCCTACCTGAGCCTCCTGAGTGCTGGGATTACAGGTGTGCACCATGACACTTGACCAAGATGGCTTTTAAAATTTTACATTTTGAGATACTCCCTACCAAAAACATGCCAAGTACATACTATATAAAGAAAAATTTAAAGGTCTACTAGATGAAAATAAATAAACAACTCACTCAGTAGACCAAAAATGAAGTATAAACAGATCTGCTAAGCAGAGATGGAGCCACAGCCTAGCTGAGCTCTAGATATAGAAAGCAGAGGGAGACGTCCAGGAGTTGTCTTATGGGGTACTGAGAATGAAATAGATTTTACTGCTTGAAGTCAGGTCCTAATGTGGAGTTTGCCCATTCATGGAAGGGATTTATAAACATTACAATCATCCCTGATCGGGGTCATAGTGTACTCAGAACTGCAAACCTAGGGAATGCAGAATGAAGCAAATTCAACCTGTCAGCCAAAACTTGGCTCAAGTTGCCTATAAATGTGGTGGTATCCCCAGCATCAGAGCAGGATGGAAGCCTTGATCCATAAAGATAAGACCTGATTCTTAGCTGAGGGCCCTAGGGTGCTAGGGGCAGGTGACAGCAAGGGCATTAAACAGGAATGGAAGAGGGAGGAAAAAAGAAGAAAGTGTATTACTATGTGAGATGAAGCAAAATTTTAAAACACATGAGGAAAACTGAGTGACAAGTAAAAATGTCAACTCTCATGAGGTGAATTCACTACTGACAAAATGAAAATATTATTATACTCTGAAAATGATTTGATAAAAGATATGTGTGGGATTCTCACAGAGATGAAGAAATAACTTCCATTTAAAAAACTAAGAAATCATATATCAAAGCAGGCATAAAGAAGCTATGAAAAAGAACCAATTCAGCTGGACATGGTGGTGCAGACCTGTAATCCCAACGACTTGGAGGTGGAAGCAGGAGGATCACAAGTTCGAGACCAGAGGCAATCTATGTAATTTACCAAGACCCTGTCTCAAAAACAGTAAACAAAAATGGGCTGGGGGGGTGCAGCTCAGTGGTACAACACTTGCAAAATCATGCTAGTGCGAGGCCCTAGGTTCAACCCCCAGTAGTGAGAAAGAGAAGGAAAGAAAGAAAGAAAGAAAGAAAGAAAGAAAGAAAGAAAGAGAACCAATTCAAAATTATGAAAACTTCTGCTCCTATTTGTTCCTTGCTGCATCAATAGATCTCTAGGATGCTAGACCTAGTTCACCTTGTCCAGCATGTTTATATATCATTTCCTTACTAGTGTCTGCATTTTTCTAGCATATACCCTCTTCTGCTCTGAAGATTCCTGGATCTGTGGGTAGAGCTAGATTAAGGATCAGGTAACCAAACAGCCAAGGCTGGGGTTTAGCTCAGTTGGTAGAGCACCTGCTCAGCACTCTCTGAGGACCAGGGTTCAATCCCCAGCACTGCAAAAATGGGAGGTGGTAATCCATGCATGAAGCAATCCCAAAACAACCAGCCATTGAAAACCCTAGGAGGGTCGCTATGAGTCGAACCCCACTCGATAGGACCTAACAACAACAAACAACAACCAGACAGCTAATCTATAAATGATGGTGAAACATCACTGGACTCCTTGGATATATGATACCAAGTCATTCAATCAAAACAGATGCCCAGTGTCTTTGTGTTGTCCCTGAGCCTGTCCTTCCTTCTCTGTGCATCCTGCTCCATCCCTACCCTATCCCATGCACATTCCAGAAGATCCTATTCTCCACTGCACCTCCAGCTTCCATGTGCATTACTTGCCAACTAAAGGTGTTCTACAGACCTCATTGGGAGATGGACCTTGTAACCCACTCCCAAAAATCAATATACCATTGAAAACCCTATGAACAGCAGAAAAGCACTAACAACAGTGTTTCGCCTGTTGTACGCAGGGTCACTATGAGTCTGATACCAACTTGACAGCACCTAACAACAACAACAGTCCCCATAGTACAGTGATTCTACTTTCATGAGTTCTTTTTCATTTGCTCAGTCACACTCTTTCTGAAGACAAGTGGTTCTCAAATATGATGCCAGGACCCAGGGTATCACCATCACCTGGAAATTTTTAGAAATGCAAATTCTTGGGCCTGCCCCATACCTACTGAATCAGAATCTCTGGGGGTGGCATTCAGCAATTTGCATTCTAAGGAGCCCTTGGTTTATTTTGGTGCGTGATCACATTTGAGAACCACTACCATAGACATTTATGTACTCAGCACCCACACCATGCTAGGCATATGCTACATGTTTCTTGATATGCCTGCTGTTTCTTGGTGTTAGAGTTATTTTTCTGAAAACTTCCATGAAGCCACATAGGAGATTCAGGTTGTAGGATTGGGAGAAGAACCTGGCAGCCCACACCCCCCCAAAAAATCAGTCATTGAAAACTTATGAATAGCAGAAACGCACTGACAATAGTGCCGGGCATGACACAGTATCAGGAAGTGTTTCATCTCTTGTACATAGGGTCACAATGAGTCAGTCTCCACTCGATGGCACCTAACAACAAAACAACACATTCAGGAAGAGTTCTTCTGTTTTCATGAATAAATAGGATGACAGTGGCCAACTTCGACTGAGGGCTTAGTGTCTATCATATATTTTCTAATTTAACTCTTGCAGGGATTCTAAAATGGTATACCTCACTCCTATCCTTTCAAGTGCCAAAAACAATCCAGGCTGGGAAGTGGCAGAGCTAGTCAGAGTGCCTTCTCTCAAGGCTGTCCTGTCTTCCTCCATATCTGTTCTGGAGCAGCAGGCAGCCATTGTTACAAAACTCTATATTAATGTTCCATTTTCTGCATCTCTTTATCTTTCTGGAAAATAGCATTATTGCTGTGCAGTAAAAAAGATTCATGTCCATTTTAAAACTGCAAACTATACTGAAAGTACAGAAAAAAATAAAGTCATCCCAAATCTCAATTCTTGACTATAGTAATTGTTAACACTTAGTGCATGTCACCCATACTGCTGTCCACGCCTCACAGATGTACCATTCTCTAGGGTGCTCCCTCCTTACTGTATGACATGAGTACCTTCCTGTGGCAATACAGACAGATTCCTCCAAATGGGCTTGCAGGGTCAAAGCAGGTGCATGCTGCCAAATGGCCCTTGAAAGTATGTATTTATTTATACTCCTACCACAAGTGCAAGACCTGCACCAGCAGAGTCAATCTTTTAAATCCTTGGCAATTTGAGAGGTAAAAATGAAAACTTTTCTTGGCATTGCTTTGACTAGTGACAGTTAACATCTTTGCATATTTATTGGTCATTTGTACTTCTCTTTAGAAAATGATCTGCTAAGATCCTTTTTCTGTTTTTCTATCAGAATGTTTACTCTTTTCCTTATGGGTTCATAAGGGGTCATTGTGGAGTGACCTGTAAAGCCTTTGTTATATCTAGCACAAATATTCTTCTCACACTGATATTCAACTCATTTGTTTATGGCATTTTTCCACTTACAAAGGGTTCATTTTTATGTAGTCACATCATCACCTTTTTTCTCTATGACTTTAGAGTTATATGTCATGTTTGGAGAAACCTCACCAGACCCAAGATTATAAAAATATTCCTCCTTGTACTCTCCTTATACTTTTATTTCTCATATTTAGCATTTTAATATTTGACATATATAGAATTTATCTTATTGTACAGAGTAAGGTAGGAGCTGGCCATGGTGGTGCCCACCTATAATGCCAAAACTGAGGCTGCTGAGGCAGCCCAGACCACCTAGACTGTCTCAAAAAACAAAACAAACTAACAACAAAAAGACAGTGAGTAGCGATCTAATTGTAGTTTTCTAAATACCCATTTCTGAGTACCAATCACCATTTATGGAATAAGCCATCCTTTCTTCACTAATTTGAAATATCACCTTTATCATATACTAAATTTTCATATATACTTCACTATATTTCTGGACTCTCTGCTCGAATTAATCTGTTTTTTCCTCTATGTGGGAACCTTGTAATATGCTTTACTATCTATTAGAGAGAGTGTGTCCTCTTTGATCATATTTCTGAATATTTTTTCCATATACTTATTCTTCTACATGGGCTTTTGGATCATTTTATTCAATTCTTTCCAATACTTCTTTTAGAACTTTTATTGAAAATTTATTGAATTTAAAGATTAATTTACAGATACTTGTTGTATTTTCAATATTGAATCACTGTATTCAAGAACAAAGCATGTTGTCCATTTACCCATACCTTCCTTTATGCTCCTCATTGGAGCTTTACAGTTATATTTCCTATGGTTTTTGTGACAAATCACCATAAAGTGGAAGGCGTAAAACAACACATATTTCTTCTCTCATAGTTCTGGAGGCCAGAGTTACCAAAATCTGTATCAGTAGGCCAAAATCAAGGTGTCAGAAAGTCTATACTCCCTCCGGAAGCTCCAAGTGAGAATCAGCTCTTTGCTTCTTCCAGCTCCTAAGGCTGCCTGCATTTTTTGGCTTATGGCTGTGCCACTCCAATCTCTGCCTTTACCTTCCCATGGTCTTCTCTGTGATTGGGTGCCTGTGTCCAGTCTGCTACCTGCCTCTTACAAGGATCCATGAAATTGGACTTAGGGCCTACCCCAGTTCCCCATCTCAAGATCCTTAACTAAGTCATGTCTGCAAAGATGCTTTTACCACCTGCAGTTCCAGACTAGGGCCACTATTCGGCCTACAACAGTTTTCTTTCTTATTTATTTATTTTTCTGGTGCTGAGCATCGAACCCAGGGCCTTGAGCATGCTAAGAAAGTACTCTACCACTGAGCTACATCCCCAGAAGTCTACAGCAGTCTTCATGGTCATCTAGGTCTTTAAGCAGGGTGTTCCCAGGACTGGAACTCTTCTTCAAACTCCAGCTGATCTCTCCGTTTTTAAGAAGAGTGTGGAGGGGCTGTTTGTGTGAGGGGGTGGGAGCAAGGAGAAAGTCTTGGAGAGGTTTCACAGAGAATGGGACAGTTAGTACTGCATCAGAATTCACCATAAATATCTGACCCATTGACTACTGATTAATAAACCTAGAAGTCTCATCCTCTGCTATAGTTTTGAGAGATAATTTTTAATTATTCATGGAAGTGATACATTAATATGTGCTGAACATAAATTCATGTTTGTGCTTATAGAGCAAGTAGGAAAGAAGTGTGGGGACATACACCTCAACATTTATCCTCATACTAAGATAACCTCTTTGTATTTTTTTTCATTGCCATTTTGAAAGGCAGTAAGTAGAATGCAGAGGCAACTGAGCTTAGAGTGAGGAAAATGAGTTTTGCGCACTCTACTCCTGTCAGCTGGGTGTGACCTTCATTTAATCTCTCTGGGCCCCAGTATCTTAGTCTATGAAATTGGACTATTAATATCTACATTGTCTGCTGCACAGGGCAAAGGTCAGGTGGGTATGCCCATAATCCTCCTGTAAGAGCGTAGCTCATGCAAGGAGAGTGGTGATGGCCATCCAACCATGTACTCCTCAACAGCATGTGCTGGATGGCCTTGGAGAGGAATCCGGCCACTGGGACACATCTAGATAGGCATCAGCAAGGTGTATGTGCTCACATACCACCTCTTTCCCTTCCCCTGAGCAGCCCAGGCCTGAGGCCTACCAGCTAAGAGATTTGCTGCTCATGTCACACCTCCTAAATTAACAAAACTGGTAATTTAATATTGATGTGGCAGCTCCAGGAAAGATCATATACATGTCTGCTTCACAGCCTAAGGTTGCCTTGGAGCTGATTTAGGGGCTGTAAACAATTGCTATATTCTTTCCCACCTCCACCTCCCCAGAGAGGCAGAGGTGGCTGGTAGAAATTAAGAAAAGTCTAAATACTTTGGGAAGATTGTTGTTGTTGTTGTTGTTAGTGAGCTGTTATTGGGGTATTTTTGGAACAAATGAATGAACATTGTTTCCATATGGTATCAAGGGGAGATGAGAAGAGGAATGTCCAACTTCATACTGCCTGGTATCAGGAGGAAGAGAAAGGTAGGCTGTGAGTGCCAAGACTTCTCGTCCATTGGCCCTCTGAGGCATCCTTGTGGCTCCCTTCTCCACTCAATTGGAAGCAGACATGAAAGCTTTTCCTTGTCTGGACAGGTCAACTGTGATGTCCAGCACCATGCCCTGAGGCTCCAACAACTACCTAAAAGGGCTTCCCCCAACCCTAAGCCCAGTGCCCCTCACTTCCTTTCCTCTGTGTTCTAGCCTCTGCCCTCTCTGCTCAGCCACCATAGTGCCCTTGATGGCAGCTGGATTCAGCATGCTTGGAATATATCAGTGAGGATCATCAACTAGAGTGCTAGAGGGCTGAAAGCCATCACCTTGCAAGCACCCAGGACACCTGGAGCACACAAAAAATCAAGGAGCAGTCTACATTATCCCCTGGCTAAGTTGGGAGCCTGTAAACTAGAAGAACCTGAAAACTCCCAAGAAATTTTATCGGGTCCTAATAGAGAATTGGGCTGGGATTTAGCTCAGTGGGTAGAGCGCTGCACTGCAGTCTCTGAGGCCCCGAGTTCAATTCCCAGCACCACAAAAATGGGAGAAGGGCCTGGCAATCCACTCCCAAGGCAATCCCAAAGCACTCAGCCATTGAAAACCCTATGAGGGTCGCTATGAGTCGGATACCGACTCGACAGCACCTAACAACAACAACAATAGAGAATTACTTCTACCTGCCCACACTACACTCACTTTCTGCCAGCCCCTATCAACAGACACATCAAACAGTCTTTGGCCCACTCTCCCCATAGGCACCACTTCTGTGCACATCAGAGGTTCCCTTCATGCTTTCTGTCTTTCTTCCTACTACCATCAACCTATTGAAGCAACATGGCACCCTGGGTAACCCAAAGTCATTTCATTGAGCTAGACTCCTTTCTTCAAAAGGCTACTGATGAGCTACTAGCAGAACTCAAGTCCAGCTGTCTGGGATAGAAAAAGGGCAAGGGCAAGAAGGCTTTGTAATCCAGTGTGGCAAAGGTGAGTGTGGGTGGGCGGAAGGAGGAAGGTGCTTATTGACAGAACGAGAAGATACAGTGGTACCTTGGCACTCGGCCACAATCTACTCAGGAAGATTGATTGAATACCAATCAGTTTGAATGCCAAGTACCTTTTTCCTATAAGATATAATGTCAATGTATTTATTGGTTATGACACCAAACTGAATGGCTAGTTCAGACACACACATGTCATTCACATACAGAGCAGTAAGTTCTTTTTAAGTTCAACTTTTGTTGGTCTAGGACTGAAATATTTGGGCATGGAGCAGTTGGTGTGCTGATATACCACCATACTCACTTCCCATTTAGGTGATCTTTGGGGCTGGCCAGCTCCCACATGATGAGTTCTGCTGTAGCCCAGAGTGGAATGTCCTGGTCATCCAGGTCCATGGGCCCAGGATAAGCTTCTCCAGGGCAAAGTGAATCAGACAGAGGACAATCCTAGCAAAGGAATATTCAATAGCCATTGCTCCCTGACAAATGCTGACCAAAATTAGCCCAGAGCTAATCCAACCTTTTCATTTGAGTGAGGAAACTGAGGCCCAGTGAGGTCATGTGCCCAGTTCTCAACAGTGTTAAGTTCAGGTCTCTTGTTTCCCAGTCTTGTCTTCTGCCTATTCTACCACCATCCCTGACCTTTGGGCACTTACCTGAGAGAGACCACCTTCCTCAGCTTGTCACTGTCAAAATAACGTTGACAAGAACTCAGGTTTCCCAGCCATATAGATGTGGCAGTGAAGAGTAGCTGAGGGGTGACATCTCTAGCTTCATGGGGTCATCCTACAGCTGAGAAACTTAGAGCCAAGTTGACCAGCTGCAGGTCTGACAGGACCTGGATCCTTGTGCCAATGATAGTAGAGACAGACTTAGCAGAGGCGTCTTTGCACCATCAGAGTGGACCCAGTAGCACAGCATGTTTGTTTCCTTTGACAAGTGAATGGGGTGAGTAGGCAATGGGAGTGGGGCTACCAGAAAGCCATCAGAACGCTTCTCAGGTGCTTTTCAGGGGGATCATGGGAGTTTCCACCAGCCAGTTGTCAACACACCCTTTAATCCAGCTGGGTGCAGACCAGGGGACTGGAGCCCTCTCTGGGGCTAGAGTTAGCTGTGGCTTTAGAAGGAAAGCCTAGTGCAGGCTTATTTGCTCTTCTAAACACAAGCAGCCTGCACACAGAAAGCAGATGAATAAAGATGAATAAGGTGCCTTAGGGTCCTGGGCAGCCCATGATGTGATTGGCCTTGCCATCCCCTGGGGGCCCATCATGCAAACAGCCTGAGTTGTGTGGTGGCTCCTGAACTGTGCACAGGACATGAGAGTCAGAGAACAGTACCAGCATTTTTGTCAATGTCATTGTTACCATGTAACCCCTATCCCAACAACTACCTGCCATTGAGTGCCTCCTATGTGCTGAAAGTGTAAGATTTCACTCCTGTGCTGATTCTCACAAATGCCCTGTGAGATTAGTTATAATTAGCCCCATTTTATAGATAAGAAGAGCAAGGCTCTGGGACAGGTGAATTTATCCGCCAGAGTCACCTGGCTGTGTGAATAAAGCCTGGTGCTTGTTCTCAGTGTCGCTGATCATGTCTAGAAATGGTATGTGGGAATGGAATCAGTGCTTCTTCCCAGGGGACCTAATTCAGGTTTAGTGATAGAACTCTCATTTATTGAGTATCTACTCCCAAAACTCAACCAGCCATTGAAAACCCTATGAATAACAGAGAAACACAATGAAAGTGTTTCACCTGTTGTGTTTAGGGTCGCTATGAGTCAGACACCGACTTGACGGCACCTACCAACCAACCAACAACTCCCTGCCAGGAGTCTTACATGAATTTTTCTCATTTAAACCTGAAAATAGCCCTGTGAGTATGGTATTATTGTTATCTTCATTTTAAGGATCAAGAAAATGTGATTCCTGGAAGTTAAGCAACTTGACCAAGGCACAGCTAATAAAAGTAGAGCTGGAATTTCAACCATTAAGTCAGTGGTTCTCAAACATTTTTGTCCCAGAATCTTTGTACTCTCCAAACTTATTGGGAATAAATCCACAGAGACAGAAACCAGATTAGTAGTTTCCAGGGTCTGGGAGGAGGGCGGAAGAGAGAGTGACTGCTTAATGGGTATGGAATTTCCTTTTGGGGTGAAGAAAATGTTCTGGACCTAGATTAGAAGTGATGGTTACACAATATTATGAATACATTTAATGCCACTGATTATACCCTTTAAAATGATTAATTTTGTCATGTGAATTTCATCTCAAAAAACAAACCAAATACAGTAATCAACAACAGCAATGGCAACAACTTATTAAGATCTCCAAAGAGTTTCTGTCTATATATGGCTTTTATCTATTCATGTTAACTATATTAGAAAGAAACTAAAATATTCATTTATTTATTTATTTTGAAATTAGTAAACACATTACATATATTTCATGAAAATAATATTTCATGAAAATAACTATATTTTCCAAAACAAAATCTTGTATTGTGAAAACTAACATTGTTTTTCATTTTTGCAACTTCCTCTGTCTGGCTTGAATAGGAGACACATGGATTTTCATATCTACATCTCTATTGAACTGTGATAAGTTTCTGAGGTTGAAGTGTATAAAGAAAGCCAGAGTTCACACAGATATGAAGTTGGAAAGGGGAAGAATAGGTTAATATACATTTCAGATCAGCGTGGACATTCTTCTTAGAAAGGACACCAAAACTCGCCCAGCAGTTTTCTCTCCCAGGTTAAATGTAGTGTGGGATAAGATCTCGTACCAGTGAGCTCTCCACGCTCAACCCCATCAAGCCCCATTGGACTCTCTTGTTTTTTCAATAGATCTTTTACCCATTCATGGTTTGCTACCATGCACTGGTCACTTGGAAATACTCATGCCGTTCCTTATGCACAGTCTCTATATATTGACACATTTCATTCTACAACATCACAGAATCAGATCTGATAATGTTACCAGCTGTCTCACTGGAAAAGCCATTAGCTATTGGGAAGCTGTCAAGCTCACTGTGGTGGATACAAGCTTTTCAGAATTCTAATTTTTGCTTGAAAGCTCAAATTTTATCATTGGCAAAAAAATGCAGTTGTTTTTTGGAAGTGACAGGCTTACTTCTCTCATCTACAGGAAAATGTCTGCCAAATACTCAAGTCTGAATAACATTAGTTAGTCATTCTTTCAAGCAAATACGATGTTCTATGAAAAATTAGGCAGTTCAGCTGACAATTCAAAATAATCACATAAGTGCTTTGCCTTCAGTCAACCACTGCACTTGGTTTCTACCAGATCTGTGTGAAGCAGATTTATCATTTTGTCAAATGTAATTTCAAAACTGTGAGGACTCTGGGGTCAATAGTTAATAGTTCCTTATTACTGTTTTAATGAAGACATTCTGAAATGAAACTGGCTTTTTAAACTGTAAGCGTGTGGTGGTAGAGTCCGTTGACAGCAAGGGTGGTTGGTGGCCCTGCCTTGATTCATGCCTAGGCACCTGATGCTTGACCCCCACTGCTTTCAAACCACTAGTGCCAGTGGGAAAGTCATAATGGAAATTCAAAGAACATTTTCATATTATTGGGAAAATAGTTTTGACCTTGTGAATCCCTAAAAGGGTTTGGTGGACCTCCAAGGGCCCACAGATCTCACTCTGAGTAACACTGCAGAAGACTATGCATCACATCTACTGGTGCCATCTCATTTAATCAAGGTCTTTGATGGTTTCTTATCAACTACAGAATCAGACTGGCCTCAGCCTCTGCTGCCTTCCCAGAACACAGGGCTCTAGCCAGATGGACTCCTTGCCATTTTCCCAATATGTCCTTGTGCACCTTTGCCCCTGCTCTGTCCTGCTTACCAACACTGGCTTTTGAAATCCTGGTTATCCTACAGGGCCCAGGTCAACATGACCTCTCCCAGGAAGCCTTCTCAGGTGTTTAAGTGAAAATAATCATATTTTCCTCTGGGTTTCCCAAACCCACTTGCAGAACATTTTCTCTGGCACTTAGCGGATGGGCAGCAGGAGATGTTTCCTTGTCTGTGATCTCCCTAAAAATGGCCTCCAAGCCCCTCCTCGCCATTCTCCACAGGACAGCCTTGTTCATTGAGAGGATGGGGAACATGTTTGTTGACTTGCTCTGAACTGCAAAGAATCATCACCAGTGCTCAGAACGTAAAACTAAAATATGCTATGTGGCTCCAGCTGGGTATGCTCAAAGCTCATGGAGCATTTTCTGCTTTGAGTCCCCACAAAATGGCACTATTAGCATTGATATTTATGCATGTTTCTTAAAGTTGGTCTTATTCCAGGGGTAAGGAAAAGGAGGAACACTTCTGTACTACTCCAACCTCAGGAATCTCATCTCCTTGGGCTGGAGGAACCTTTAAGAAAGAGAAGTCCCTGTCACTAGGTGATACTGAAAGTACAATCACTGCCCTCCCTATACCCACTTTTCAATGATGCAGTTCATACTTCTGCAGGAAGATGGGCTGCAGTACCTGGGAGCCCACAGTCAAGAAATGATGCCACAGGTAGCCACCCCCCAGGCCCAGATTCTCTCCTCCCAGTGTCCTCCAATGGCTTGCAAGTCAAGCAGGATTATACAATCAGCTCTCACAGGTCACCCATACTTTGCCCCCATGTGCCCAGCCCAACTGCAACGGGAAGCCTTTATCTCATTTAGGGCTCCTCTCGGAAACTTGCAGGATCACAATTGATGCCTGCAGAGATACACTTGTTTATTTCAAAGGCCAATTTAATTTTGATGCCTTTGGCCTCAATAGTTGTTTCTTGATTTCCAGGAATTGCTCTCAATTTAGTCCTTGCCAGCTCCTAGCATTGTGTACCTGCCCTTCTCCCACCTGCTGCGCTCTGGCTTCCATCTACTTGACAATGATGTTGGCTGTCAGGGGTGGGGAGAGGGAAAAGGAGGGATGGGTGCTCCTCCAAGAGACCTGCACAGGCTGTGTTGGAGGAGAAGACCTGGGCAGTACAGACTAGGGGGCCCAAACAAGAACCCAGAGAAGATACAGGGCAAGATATGGAGGTGGGGAGAATACTCAACCTGTCAGGATGAGTTAATGCCAGGATTGGGTGGCCAGATAAGTAATCAGTGCCTGGCTGTATCAACAGAGGCAAAGAGTTTGGAACGAGGGTGATATGTATCGTCCTCTTCTGCAGCTTATTGTAGAAGGTAGGGCTCTGGAGTCAAACTGCCTGAGTTTGACTTTTAGATCTACCACTTATTATCTGGGTCACTTGCAGCAGATTATTTAGCCCCTCTAGATCTTGGATAGTCTCTGTTATACTTTCCATGCATACAATAATAGAAACCATTTGAAGGGCCAGCAGGGGAATTTGATGCAATCTAGATGGCAAGTGTCTGCTGCATGCAGCTCCCCTTTGCTCTGGCTGGTTTGGGGCTCCACATCCTAAGCAGTCCTGATGATCTGCAGCTTATCTGGAGGGGCTGCTGGGGGAGAGCCAAAAAACCTGCCATTTGCCTGGTGACCAAGCCAGCCCCTCCTGCTATGGCTGGCAGGGGCAAGGACAATGGAGTGGCTAAGACACAGGTACTGCTGCAGTGGAGGGCCAAACACTTCTCTGGAGTCAGCGGCCTGCCAGGCTCAGTGGCTTCAGGAGGGGAGGCTGAGATAGGTTCCTTTCAGGGGAGGCCTACTAGGAGGTACTGGACAGCCCTGCCAACACCTGGATCTCACACTTCTGCCCTCCATAACTGTGATACAATACAGTCCTACTGGTTAAGCCATGTCATTTGTGATAACCCCAGGGCATTTAGAGAGTGGGCCATGCTGGGCCCAACATCCTGAGCCTCAGGACCATCCAAAGGCCCCAAGCCAACCCAGGTAAGGAGCCTAGTGAGTAGCCAGAGTCTTGCTTCATGGTGCTCCTTTTCCCTTCTCTCTGTCCAGGCAGCAGGACAGGATCTGCCCCTGTCAGGCCTGCTCAGGAACCGGGAGGAACAGGCTTTGTGCTTAACCACTCTGGAAGGTGAGGTTGTCATGGGAAGCCTATGGATCAACAGTAATTAAATTAAATAAAACAAGGCTGCCCAGCCTCAGAGCATGCAGCAAAATCTACCTTGTGTAGAAATCACTAGCACCCACCTGTCTGAGTAGCTCTGTCCCTTTCTGCTACACTGAGCTGGGCGGTGGGAGGAACTGGGTTATCTTATAATTGTTGTTGTTAGGTGCTGTGGAGTCTGGTTCCGATTCATATTGTCCATCAGAGGGTTTTCAATGGCTGTTTTGGGATTGCTACCAGAGTGGATTGCCATGTCCTCCTCTAGATCTTATAATTAAGGAAAGGAAATTCATCAGGGTTATGACCTCACTTTCATCACCATTCGGCCTGACCCAGTGTTGGCTAGGACATGGCTAGTCCCATCAGGAGAGGAAGGGTTACCATCACTGTGTTGCTGGCCAGAGTCCCCAGGAGCATAATTCACTCTGGCCAGGAACTAGCCCCTGTGTGGGGCCAGGGGAAGGGATGCTTCACCTGGAATCCTCTGCCAGCTCTGCGCTAGTAGGGTGAAGTAGTAAATAAGGCTGTTGTCTATGGTCCCTTTTGACTTTGGGTTCTTGAAGTGGCCCTCCTTCTCTCTCAGCCTTCACTTCCCTGTCCTTAGATGGGACGATGAGCCTTCTGTGAGGTAGCTGTGGGGACGAGTTTGAGCAAGTGTGCCACTAAGATTTTGTAAGCCAGCACACACATACAAGGGAGTACTTTGCCTGTGTGGCAGGATTCCGCAGAGGAGGAGGAAGAAGGGGAGCACCCTCCTGGGGCTTCGTCTGGGAGCAAAATGATGCTCTTCTGCCAGCAACCATTCCAGGTCACCTGGGAGCTTTGATTTGGGTGTAGAATCCCTAATCCAAGGACACCTCCCAGGAAGCCACTGGTGGCAATAGTGGATCTTACAAGACCAAGGCTGGCTCAGATGCCACAGTAGCTCCTTGCTGAGGGCTGGCAGCAGCCCAAGCTCATACTCCTCACCTTGTACCTCTCCCCCCTGACTCCTGCTTTCTTGTGTCCAAGGCACATGGTAGCCAACATATGCCATCTAAGGGACCCTTGCCGGGCCCTGCTGGTGTCCTCTTTGCATGAGACCTTCTGCCCACTTTGTGGCAGGAACTAACCAGCAGATCAGACCAGCCCCCAGCTCTGAGAGCCATACCCATGACATGGTACCCTCCATAGGCCACTGATGTTCTAGGGAGGAAAATAACTTTAGCTGCCAGAAAGACAGGAGCTCCTAGGCTTTTTCCCCATCCCTGACCCCAGTTATACTAGCCACACTGGTGACTGAGATTAAGACCCACTGGTATTTGGTGGGGTACCCCAAGTAGTGAGAGACCAAACCACAACAGTTGCCCTGGAGCTTTAGAGTGAGCACTTACTACCCCCTCTCATAGACTTCCATTATTTGCAGCCCTTCAGAAACTCTGTAGGGCACCTTGCCATCATTATGGAGCCATCCAGGATTCCCAGGAGTTGAAAGTGACCTGGCCGAGAGCAACACCTGTTGGTGATGTTTCACCTCAAATCTTCTGCTAGGTCTGTGCTAGTGGGGCGGAGGCAGAGATGGCAGAAGAGCATATGCAGTGCAGCTACTCTGCACCAGAGGAATAACGTCCAGCACAGTATCGCCTCCAGTGAGGCCTAGGTAAAGATCACACATTCACTAAGTTTACCAGTCCCTTAGATCTTATCCATACATGTTCTGGGAAGTGTCTTCATTTGGCCTAGGATGGAGGGAAAACGAGGGCAAAGTCACCTTTCTGAATTCTCAGGTAAGCTGCCCTTGGCCTTGGTATGCTCAGGCCTTCCATGTGCTAGTCCTAGGAAGCCTAATAGGCTGCCTAGAAAATGAGCAGTGTCCAGCTGCCAGGCTGCAAAGATCCCCAGGGATGGACAGTCATCTCCTAAAGCCTCTAGGAATCTGGGCCCGTGGCCTTCCTCTGGCCTGTTTCAGGATGTGGCCTGCTAGCACAGGACCCTCAGAAGAGAGCAGGTCCTGAGTGTGTGGACAAGGAGGAGGTCTCCAGCTGCCTCTTCCAGGCCAGGCTTTGGCTTGCATGTGCTTCCTCTTGTCCGGATCCTTTGACTATCTTTGTCACATAGCGGGACTCTGGGGTTCAAAATGAGTTCTGAAAGGAGCCTTTGTCCCTAGGGTTGAGACTTTCACGAACCAAATGCAGTAGTGGGCTTCCCTCCACTATCTCAAAGCAGAGGCAGTGAGAAAAGGCCCGTGGAGCAAGGCAAGGTGCAGCAGGAGTGCGTTCTATCTGAAAGCCTGAGCAGCACAGACTCCAGAGGTTGGAGCAGGGAGAGGCACCATGACTTTAGAGTCAAGATGCAGGGTGCAGGCAGAGGAAAAGGGCAAGTGCAAGACTCCTCACTGCCCCCCGCCCAGGAAGCCCGAAAGGCCATAATTGGACTGCTTCCAACAGTGACCAAGAGTACAAAATTCCCTTTGGCCCACACCAGTCAGCTGCTATAAAACATTTGTAAACAACTGCTCTTGTTTGGCTCTGCTGTCAAGAGATGAGACACACAGGCCCAGGGAGGGGAAGGACATCATCCAGGGTCACCCTGCTCATGGTGGAGCTGCTGTCAGAACCCAGCCCTTTCCATCACAGGCTGGTGGTCCCTCTAGACCATATATAAGTGGCCTGTAGCAGCTATGCAGGGGCAGACTTGTGTACACATGGGGTGGGGACAAGCTAGGGGCAGACCTGGATCCTGAAGCAGACGTGACTTGCCAAGAGTGTTGGCATTTCCTGTACATGGTGGTTGCTGCTGTGGGCCAGCCCGCTGTGTTAGTTGGGCTTCTCCAAAGAAACAGAACCAACACAAAGGGAAAGAAGACAGAAGAAAGAGACAGAGAGAGACACACAAAGATTAATTGATTTTAAGGAATTGTCTCGCCCAATTATAGGGGTTAACAAATCTGAGATTTGCAAGGCAGGTAGCCTCAGGTGAGAGGTGAGGGTGTGGTCTTGGGTGCAAATGTTGGAGACCCAGGCTGGGTTCCCATGGTGCAGTTTATGGGTCCTATTCCTTTCTACCCAGGATTCCTCAGTCTTTGCTCTTAGAGCTTTCAATGGATTGGACGAGGCCCACCCACGTTATGGAAGGTTCTCTGCCTTACTCAAATTCTACTAATTGCAGTGTTAATCTGATTTAAAAAAAAAACATGTCATGACAACATCAAGACTAACATTTGGCCAAACAACTTGGCACCATAACTTAGCCAAGTTAACACATCAAATTAACCAGCATGTGCACCATCCTGTGTGCAGCAGCCCAGGGAGGCAACTTCTGGCTTTGGGTCCAGAGAGAAGATGGTGGCTGCTGTGTCAGGCAGGCTGAGGAGCAGAAGGCTGGCTGGTGAGAGCATGGCACAAGGGACCAGGAGGATCAGCAAGAGGGTGCCCCTGCCCTGTGGGAGGAGGAAGAGGAAGCTGGTGCTCCTGGGTCCAGAGATAAGGCTTGTTAGAAGCTCTCAGTGGGGAGCATGAATTGTGGGGCTTCCCAAGAGGTCAAGACTCCTCCTGCAGGCCTAGAGAGTTCTGACTCCGCATTTAGTTTGGGGAGTATGTGGGAACCATTTCAGGGATCTACAGGAAAGAGTCCTGGCTGTTGGAGCCCCCCAGTGTGGATTCTAAATCAGAGACAGAGACAAACAGACCATGCTGCTAGGTGGTGGCCTGGGCCAGAGCCTGCCCCTTCCCCTGGGAATGTGTGCACTCACCAGCCCTTTCAAACAACTGCTCCCCAGCTCCTCAGCTCCCGTGGCTGCCCTTGGCCTGACATCCTGGCCTGTGCCCAGAGACCAGCCCCATATGAGGTGTGCCATGTGGGGGCAATATCTGTATTGGAGCCTGGGTCTGGGGACCCAGGGCTTGGCCCTACTGTGCTTTCTTCCCTGGAGATCCCCCACCCATCCATATTGCCCATAGCCTTGGATTCTAGCCCATAACTTGACCTGCTGCTGAGGAGGGAGCAATGTCTAGCAGCTGCACAGCTTGGGAGGGCAGGCCAAGACCAGGAAGACTCAGGTTGCTTATCATGGAGGCCCAGGTTTCTGCAATTGCACCTACCTGCTGTCAGCCCTGTCACTTTGCCTAGAGGGTCCCCTTCTTCTGGCTCTTCCCTCATCATCTGGCCCAAGGCAAAAGGCTCTCTTGAAGATTTCTAGTTGTCTGTGTGCCCCCTTGGCAGTAGCTCAGAGTGGTTCTCTGAAAAGCTGCTTCTCCTCTTGCTGCTGCCTTGCCAGCCTGCTCCCAGCCCTGGGAATGTGTGCTGTCACCAGACTTTCCTCATGGCCTTTGCCCAAAGCCTGGCACATTCTTGGTGGAGTCCTCCAACCTGAGGAGCAAGGGTGGAACTTACAAGTGCAGCTGAGGCCACAACGTCAACTAGGCTAGTGGGGTTTCTCTTCTACCATAGAGAAGAGGAATATTGTGAAGGCCTCTTGCCATAATCTCTTGCCTGCACATCATTGAACTCCTAAGACGGTACCCATGGTGTCCTTACATCATGGGGGAACAGAATGAGCCTTAGAGAGGTGGCTGATGTGCCCAGGGTAGTGCAGGGTGGAGACAAGCTGGGAAGCCAGAACCCTGCAATTCTCAACCACTCAGGGTGCTGCCAGTGCCTGCTGTAAGTGTCCAGTGGGCAGAGGAGGGAGTGGCCTGGCTAGAAGTCTCCAGCTTAGGCTTCAGTCTGTCATGGCTACCTCGAATGTGGAGACGATATCCTTGAGTGTACATTGTACACCCCATGTGTATCCAAGTCTGCTCCCTGCACAGCTGCTACACGCCACTTATGTGTGGTCTAGAGGGACCACCAGCCTGTGATGAGAAGGGCTGGGTTCTGACGGCAGCTCCACCATGAGCAGGGTGACCCTGGATGATGTCCTTCTCCTCCCTGGGCCTGTGTGTCTCATCTCTCGACAGCAGAGCCAAACAAGAGCAGTTGTTTACAAATGTTTATTTGTATACATTTGTACACATAGGGTGGGCAACTGCAGGAGGAGAAACTTCAAGTTGAGGGATTGGGGATGCCCCATCCCTAAGCCCTCCATAGTGCTATAGCCACAGGCTCCTGAAGCTCTGCCCCCAGCAGCCCCTGCCTGTCATCACTACCCAGGCTGACAAGATCCAAATGGACTTCTTAACTATCGTGCCTCCATACCCCATGCCTACCCCAACATCCCACCACGTCAACACCCTGGGTCTTCCAGGATAGGGCCATGACCATTTCGCCCACATCATATTCTAGACCCTTCCTTTTCCCTGCATAGTGTCATTCCACCAGGCTCCTTTCTCATACCTCCCCACCCCTGCCTTCACCCATCCCAGGCCCATAACACCCATTTCTTCCTCAAAACACTTCTTAGTGTGCTGCTTCAAGCACAGTAGGGCCTCCCCTACCCCTGGATTTTCTGATGTGCCTGTCAGGAGGGGTTGGGCTGTATTTTCCACCTCTGTTGTCCACTCTCACAGGGCAAGTGTGGCTTGGAGGGGAAGGTTTATAGACAGCAGAGTCTGTCTACCCCAGAAGACTGGCATGGGCTCTATGGCAACAGCCAAGCACACCCAGGGCAGCATGCCCACCCACTTCTGAGGGCTAACCCTGCACCCTGCAAAAACACCGGGTGGCAGATTTGGAACTCGCCAAGCACAAACCATGCTGGCAGAGGCTTCTAGAATTCTAGAAGTGAAGGCTGGCACAGTTGGCAGGGCCCTGAAAGCAGCTTGTACAGCATCCTCAAGCCAGGCTGATCATCAGGGTGCTGGGGCTTCTTGAGACCAATGCAGGTTTCCTGGGCTCTGCGCCGGAGGTGCTAAATGAGAATCTCAGGGTAGTCAGCTGCATCTTTAAATGGGCTCCACAGGTGGCTGACTCCACAGGTTGCAGATTCACAGGAGTCGTAGCAGCCTGGGGCCAGAAGTCTGGCTCCTACCTCCCACTGTGGAACTCTCTCCCCTGTGTCATCAGGCCCAGCCCTTGCCAAGGCTAAGGAGTTACATCCATGAGTCACTTACTGACAACAGCCAGCCTGCCTCGAAGGCATGAGTCATATCAGAGCACAGCTGAGGATGGGCAACTCTAAGGATGTCAACAGGAGATGCTGGAGATGCCTCCTCTGTCCTGCTGCCCTAGGAGTGGGTGCCATATTAGGAACAGACCCAAGAGGGAGCCACCAATGCCCTTGGCCAAGAGCGCCTACTGTCTTGGCAGGAAGCCTCCCTGTCTCAGTCTAGCCTTAGTCTATTGCTGCAGACCCAATCCTACCACTTGTCCAACCCTCAGCCAGGAGCCTGAGTCACTGTGATGAGCAAGCCAGATGCAACTCCAGCCATTAGGAAACTGCCAGAAGCAAGAAGTCCATCACTGGGGCAGTGTGCCATGACATACTGAGTGTGGCAACAGGTAGAAGAGGACCTGGAGGCTACCGAGGCAGAGAAGATCAAGGGAAGAGAAGCCTCGCAGGCCGAGGGATGTGTAGGCTCTGAGGCCCATGAAGAAAGGAGAGGCCTGGCTGACTGGGACTCAGAGCAGAAGGGGCCCAGAGGAGCATGAAGAGGCAGAGGGAGTGGGGCAGGGCCTTCAAGGCCCAGGAAGGATGCTTTGTTTCACCTGCAGAACCATGGGAAGGTCCAAGAGACATTTGGAAAGATGCTCAGCATCACTAGTCCATATGGAAATGCAAATCAAAACCACAATAAGATATACTTCACACCCACCAGGATGGAAAAAACCCTACAGAAAATAATAAGTGTTGGCAAGAGTATAGAGGATCTCTTGAACATCACTGGTGGGAATGAAAACTGATGCAGCTGCTGTGGAAAACAGATTGGCAGGTCCTCAAAAAATACAACAGAATTACCATATGACCCAGCAATTCCACACCTGAGCACATACCCAAAAGAATCTAAAACAGGTGTCCATATGACAAATGTCTATAGCAACATTATTCACAGTAGCCAAAAAGTGGAAACAACTGAAATGTCCACTGACAGATGAATGGATAAACAAAACACACTGTGTCCATATGATGGAATATTATTCAGTCATAAAGAGAATGAATTACTGATACTGCCACAACACAGATGAGCCATGAAAATGTGCAAATGAAAGAAGCTAGCTCCAAGAAATCACAAACTGTACAATTTCATTTCTATGAAGTGTCCAGAAGAGGCAAATCCCTGGGTTCTGTCCCCAGCACCACAAGGAAAAAGAAAGAAAAAGAAAAACTGTGCAATGGAAAATTTTATCTCACACCCACATAGCATAATAGAAAGGGGGACAATGGACAGACTAGTTGAGGCTCTGAGGCAGCATACGGAGGCCTGAACTTGGGACTCACTTCTTCCCCTGTGCAGCAGGCCTGAGCATACTCACTCCTTGCTTGCTGTGGGGCTTCAATGACACAGGATGTAGAATCCCCAGCACAAACTGGTGCACGTTCAGTGCCAGCTCTGTGCCCTGTGATGGCTAGCATGCTGTGCTGCGCTCCACAGTCCCATGGCCTGGTCTGGGTCACTTCTTACTGCTGCATGGCTATAGGCAGATCACTCACCCTCAGGGCCACCATGTTTTCCGCATAACTGTGGCTGGTAACATTCTTGCCTTCCTTCTAGCACCTCTTGCTCCACCAGGTCCACCAGACTGAGCCCCAGGAAGCCCCCTGGGGCCTTTCTACCCTGAGTCCAGGATGCAGTTCTCTCTCAGAACACAAAACACTGGCCTGGCTCACACTCTTTTGGGAAGGTAGGAAGGCCTCTAATATCCAAGATTTCTAGAAAATCTCCAGGTGGGTCAGCCTCACTCTGTTCCATAGCAGCAACTATATAAACTATGTCCTTCCTCACAATGGCCTCTGTTATTGGGCTGGCAAATCGCTGTGAAGAAAATCAAAGGCAAGTGCAGTCCACTTTTCTGGAAAGTGTTAATGAAGATGCTAACTTTTGCATGGGGTTCTGTGCTGTTGTTCTAAGCCTATTAGAATATCATGGAATGTGATTCTAGAGGGTGATTCACAAGAATTAAGGGAATCCCTGAGGGTCTCTTCCTCAACCCTTTCCCCACCTTCCTTTTCCTGCTGACCCACAGTCTCTTTCATGCTCCAGACTCTTCCCACTCCCCCAGCCCCACCATCCTGGAGCCTCAACTTTTCAGTCTCTTAAGATGGGTTATATGTGCAGATGAAAGGAGAGAGGCTTAGCCCAATGTGTGGCTTATAGTAAGTGCTCATTAAAGGTTAGCTCTAATTATGATCACTTTAAGCAGCAAAAAACAGTGCTAATTTCCCTCAGTATTGTTCTTTGCCACATCATCTAAAATGTAAGGCTATGGGTTTTTCCATTAAATTCAACAGACATTTTTTAATGCCAAAGACAAGAAGCAACCAGTCCACCCTGCTCTCTGTGCTGCCTCAGCTGTTCCATGGCTGCTCTCCAAGGCCCTTGGGTCTCAGGGGCTGGAGACATGTTATTGAGGGTTAGTAGTCGTCTTTACTTAGACAGCTGGCTGGAGATGCTAAACACAGCCACAAATCCCTTCATGGCAACACCTAGAGCAGTGTGGGGCAGAATCATGGGAGGCTAGAGCTTGGCCAAGCTGACACAAGAATCTGGCCATCACATCACCCAGATCACCCTGGCAGAGATTGGGCCTTGCTGGCTCCTTTTGCCATCTGAATCCTCTAGTTGCCCTCCAGCCTCCTTGATCAAGAAGGCTCAAGTCAGGTCCTCAGTCATGAAGGAATTTGAATCCCAGAGCCCAGTGAATGGTCTTTTCACTGGGTCAGAGTGCCATTGTGTCCCTAGGGCTCCTTGACCCAGCTCATGGACCCTTTGTGCCAGTGTCTACCCTGTCATAGCAGGGTTAAAAAAAAAAACACTGACCAAAAATGTGCAGCATCAATGTCCTCCCTGGGGAGCCCTGGTTACTTGGCCTCTGCGGTCCTAGGTGCTATGGCAGATGGAAGCAGCCAGGAGGGCTCAGCTTTGGGACTCAGAGAGAAAGGGAATGTTTTTGCCTTCCTCTGCAGGGGAAACAGCCTCTCCAAAAGCCCATGCTCAGAGGAAGACACTTTAAGAAAGACCACCTGCAGAGGCCCCTAAAACCCATGGTAGACCAGGATTTGTGGACCAGCTGGATATACTGGCAGCATCTAAAACTGTTCAAAC
The DNA here is from genome assembly GCA_007922755.1 of Pedetes capensis. Classification (NCBI taxonomy): domain Eukaryota; kingdom Metazoa; phylum Chordata; class Mammalia; order Rodentia; family Pedetidae; genus Pedetes; species Pedetes capensis. The sequence goes on along the minus strand of VMDO01011039.1, from coordinate 25,754 downwards.
TGCAAGTCCTGCCCCTTGTATGGTTGTCATAAAATCAAATTAGCAAGCCTCATGTGTCTGGAAAAAGATGAAACAATAAAAGGAAGGTCATAGAAAATTACAAACACATAATCTGTAGTAATGGTAACTATCAGTTCATTAAACTTTTACTACCCTTTATGTTAATTTGCATGTGCCTTTGAATGGGTTCTTGGTGCAAAATATATGTTTTACTAAAACAATGCTTGAAAGTCTCCAATGTATCCAATGAAGCCACTGTGCAGATCGGGAAACTGAGGCCTGGATTGAGAATGGGACTTACTTAAAGTCTTGTAGTGAGGAAGGGAAGTGGCAGATTAGAATACAAGTGGTCTTCCCACCTGATCCTGTAGGCCTCTTGCTGGTGACTGGGCTGTGACAACAGCCCCCTAGGGCTCTAGGGCCTACCACTACCAGGGAAGCTCAAGGCCCCCAAGCAATCCCAATCAAATCTTTGAGAAGCAAACAGGAAAAGCTGTTTTTACTGCATTTTCCTTTGGATAACAGCCTTAATTTCAAGTGGTATCACTCCTTAGGAGATGGTATCTCTTGTGTGGTCCTGTCTGCCCCGGTTTCTAGCCCTCCTTCTTTTGGGGTATCTTTAAATCAGTCAGGGTTCAGTTGGAAAGACATGGCAGTGGAGCTGACATAGATGGGGAGAGTTATCATAGGGATGGAACCTGCTGCCCTGGCTGGGGCTGGAGGATCTGTGTGTAGGGGACTGAGGCTGAGGTCACACAGACTAAAAATCAGCAAGGAAAATGAGAGGTGAACAAGAGCAAGGACAAGCTGCCACATACATCTGTCTCTGACCACCTCCAACCCTGATGCCAGCAGAAGCCACTACCCTTCAACAGGAGCCACGCACATCTGAGCTGATGGAGGAGGCACAACATGACCAGGGTAGCTGCAGAGCCAGGAGCTTCTCCATGTCACAGGAGGAGCCAGGAGATCAAGGGCTCTGGGTGGGAGTTGCTAAGACACTGGCTGCTGCTTCACTTCTGTCTTCCAAAGATCACTGATTCTTGCCCGGGTCCTGCTCACCCACAACCATACAGAGAAGGAAATTAGGGATCAGAGCTCCAGCTCCTTCAGCCACCACCACCATTGTTACCACTTGGGATAAATATAGTGCTGAAGTGGGGAAGCAGCATGGGCCACCAGAAATCTAGAAAACTCCAACATCCTCAGACTGGCCTGCTGGAGGGTGTAACAGCTTTGTCCCCAAACATTATCTCCCCTCCTTCTCCCAGAGTGTAGACCGCCTGTAATGCACAGGTTCAGATCCTCCCCTGCCTGTAGATACAGGCCCAAGAACATGAACAAGCCACAGGCCCAGTTTCTGCCTCAAGTCTTCATTCACTCAGACTTCTGCCTGCCTCATCCCTGAAGCATTTTTGGGATTCCCAAAAGGGGCTCTTGAAAGTGTTCACAGATGTTTCTGTCAGCTCATCACTATCTGGGCTCTACCAAGTTCTTCCTTTCCATATTCTGTTCCCTTCTTACTCCCGTCTGCCCAGGAAGCCCTTTACAGGAAACCCGCAGCACTTCTTAGCTGATAGTGCCCCTGGGGGGCTGGCCAAACATGGTGCCAAGAGTCTGGCCCTGGTAATGCCCAGACTGCCTAAGCTTCCGCGTGACACAGCAGCATAGGATTCTGGCAAGAAAAGGAGAAGCATCCTTGCCCCACCTCTTGAGTGCATTTTGTTCTCTGAGTTCTGTGAAGCAAGAGGCATTAATCCCAGAGGTCAGGGACGCACAACAGAGCTGGAGTTCGTGCTGCTTTGGAGGAAGTGGCTTCTCTGCATTCACAGTCTTAGCCCCTCACTCCTACACCCTTCCTCCTACCACCTGGCAGCCCCAGTGGGCCTCGGCATGGGAATGCCTCCACCCTGTCCTCCCATGTCTGTAAGAGTCCCTGAGCTGAACCCTCAGCCTGTGAGGTGGACAGTAAGAGCTAACCTTTGCACTCTGCCCTTTTCTGGACCCAGAGCTCCCTCTCAGCAGGTAGCATGCTCTCTGCCCCAGCAGCCTAATCTCAGCTGGGCTGGAGACTCAGCCCAGCTCTCAGGAGGGGCAGCCCCTCCCAGCCCTGCTCATCCATCACCAGGCTAGAGAACACAGAAGCGCCAGCCAGGTCTTCCCATCCTAACCATGGGGCTGGCTGTTCTTGTAACCTTCTGCAAATGGACATTTAGGGAGAGAAAAATCTGACAGAAGAATGCCAACTATGTTGAGTGCTATTCACAATTTGGCCAAACTTGAGCATTCTGATAGAGAAGATAGTCACAGCAAGATGAGTGTCGAACAGCTTGGTGTGGGGCCCTGCTTCCAGGACCTCACAAGAGATCAGCAACAGGCAGTGGGGCAATTAACAAAACAGCAACCCTTCTTGGTGTTTTGGGGTGAGAATGCCTGACTTTCCCCAACAAATGTTACTGACATAAATACTTATCCCTGTAGCCCATGTCTGAGCCCTCTGTATCCCATTCTACATGGCCACCGACTGTCCTGGTCATCCCTCCATCAGCCCATGCTGACCTCAGTTTGTACACAAAGGATATGTTCCAGAACAGAACATTTGTTGGTGTGTGGGCCAGTACTGTACACATTGACAGGGATCTGAGTTCAAGTCCCACTCTGCTGTTGGTGATGATGTGTGCTCATGTCGGGTCTCGCCAAGTAAGTTGAGTCTCTGCGTTCTAATTGCACATATCTATGGGGTAAAGAATTCAACTTTTGGGAAGGGGACTGTCAGGAAGGTCTTGCAGGGACTTGAGGAGCTGGTTCCTGTGATATAGAGGACATACACTCAGGAAAGCAGGGAACTCTCCTTGAAAAATGCCAGCCCTAGGATCATCCTGTAAGGCTCACAAGGGATGAGGCGGTTTTAGGGGAATCCCTGCCTGAGTAGGTCCTGACTACAAAGCTAAGGGTGTTGCTAGGGCCTGGTGTCTGTTAAGCAGGTTCCTATAACCAGATCAAGAGCACCTTCCCAGGGTTTTCAAGGTGATAAATGAGAGAGGGGCTTTCTAGGGGTGAGGAGTAGCCCTAAGAAGGCCCTTTGAAGCTGGCTTACCACTCACTGCCTTCCGCACATTACTCTGGCCACTGGTCACTAATGCATTGCCTGGTGAAGCTCTTAGGTGGCTCCAGTCATTACATGTCTGCATTGTCTAGTAATTTCCTTGGGCTTCCAGAGGAGAATTGACCAAGGCCAGTAGTTTACAGTACAGCCCACAAGAATGGCTTGGTGGTCAAGGGGGTGCCCTGCCATCAAAATAGCGCTTCTAACACAGGCCTCCTGCCTCCTTGATCTAGGCCAAGAATTCTACTCAGAGTTCCTTTGCTCATGATGACATTGCCTGTGCCTTGTCAAAACAGAAATCAAAAGGTAGAAACCTAATTTTCAATAGTAAAATAAGCTTGAAAATAGCATCCTAAAAGGAAAGTAGATTGACAAAAAGCAAACAGCACCAGAAACAAAGGCAAAGGCCAGCAAACAGTACTCCTACGTGGAGCCCCAAGATATAAGTGACCACAGTTGTGGGCAGCAATTGCCCTGTGGTTAGCTAGGGCCAAGCTGGAATTTCTGCAGGGTCCTCAGAGGTATTTCTGGAGGTTTGAGGATAACAAATCTCACTTTGGAACAGACACATGGGGACCCTGGCAGTTCACTCTGCTATTCTTTCTGCCACATGATACTGTCTGCAAAGCCTTGCATTTGCCTTTTTTCCCCATCACAGTCCATCCATCCCCTAAGCTTCTCTTTTAGTTTCAGATCCCCACCAGAAATGTTAGCAGAAGGCTTCGTCCTTACCAGGTGTTCTCTTGAGCCCCTTGTGACTCAACAGGCCAATGTCTGGAAGCAGTTTGTAATCGTGGTGATTTTTGTGGTAGCCCATGTGCTTACCTGAGTGAGGCTGACATTTAACATTTCACTGAAGGCTTTCACCACCTCTCTAAAGGTGCCTTCTTCCACTCACCCCTCTGTCTTTTGTGTCTCCCTTACTGTTTAGTGGAGGAGGCTCCTGGAGCCAAGTGGATAGTCCATAGATGGGGCCAGGGTGAGCTGTGGCCATGACCCGAAGCCACAGCTTCCCTTTCTTGGAGAGCACAGTGGTGGAATGAGATCATCAGCATCCACTTAAACTCCTCTAGGGCTACTGCATTTCACAACTCTAGGTAACAGCACCCACGTTGTACTCTAGGCATAATTGTAGTGAGTGCTCTTCAGCAAGTGAGGCCCAAGCTAGATTCCCAGGAGGGTCCCCAGAGGTACTGTCCAAGGCATGGGGGCTATTGACCTCCCCCACGTGCAAAAGATGGACCGTGAAACACAATGCTTAGGGTTGGACAGCACAAGGCTCTGGAACCAGCAGTCCTAGTTTGCAGTATCGTGTTCCATTGTCAGTCTGTACCATAAGGCACATGTCCTGCCTGCTTTACTCTTCCTAGATGCATCCTCTAGAGCCAATGGAATGCATTGTTCCTGGGTTGGTCCTTTTAACTTTTACTTTACTTTAACTTCACCAATCAGGCCTCCCTGGAGAGTGCCTGCTCGGAAATGAGCCCTGTGCCTGTGTCTGGAACTCCACAGAGCTCAGAGTCCAGGGGGAAATTTTATACTGTTCAAAATGATTCCTAAAGAGTCTTCACACAAATGTCTTTAGTTAACCCTCTTTCATTGTTAAACATAGCACACAAAGAAAAGTACTTAAGTCATAAATGTACAGCTTAAGAAATTGTTTTCAACACTTGCGTAGCCATCAGCAGATCCAGAGATTCAGCTTTGAAAACTCCCAGAAGCCCCTACGGTCCCTTCCAGTCACACTTGTGGCCTCTCCCTCATCCCTGACTTCTCCATAAACTACTTCCTTGCTATCCGTTACACATTTCCACCTAAGGGTATATCCGGGAACACCAAGGATTGCTTTACCTGATTTGATGTTTAGAAAAATGGAATAATACCAAGCATCTTCTTTTTAAATTCATATATTTAAAATTTTGTTTTAAAATATTTATAATACAGGGAGGTTCCAGGTATCTTTAACTTAGTTTCCCACAAAAGCACCATCTTACATAACTGTAATATAATCTCAAAACAAGGAAATTTACACAGCACAGCCCATTCATCCTATTCAGATCCCACTGCTCATTAGTGTGTACTTCTATGACACATACACATTCTTTTTGTCTGGCTTCTTTCACTTTATGTTATGCTTGAAAGCCTCATCCCTATTCATTTTCATTGACAAACAGCATACTTTTCATATAAATGCTCCACAATTCATTTGCATATTCTAGTGCAATGCACAGTTAGGTGGTCCCAGGGTTGGGATACTGTGGGCATCATTGTCCATGTCTCCTAATACACAGGTGTACTCATTTGCCCTAGTGTATGGCTATAGCAGTGGAACTGCTGGGTCATTGGGTATAACTATCTTCAACATTACTAGGTACACAAATGTTTCCCAGTGCCTGTCCCATTTTACACTCCTGCCACCAGGCAGTGTGGGAGAGTTCCGGGGGTCCACATCCACACTAACACCTGGTATCATTCTGGTTAATTTTAGCCATTCTGAGGAGTGAGAAGTGGACACCATTGTGGTTTTCGTTTTCATTTCCCTGATTACTGGGAAATCCAGCACCATTTCACACAGTTATTAGTCTTTTGGATTTCCTCAGTTATAAATTACCTGCTCAGCCTTTTGCCAAGTTTTCTAATGAATTGTTTACTTTTTCCTTAATAACCTGTAGGACTTTTAAAAATATATTCTGGCTAGAAGTTCTTTGTCAATCTTAGTTGTTGCAGATACCTTTTCCCAGTTTGATTCTGATTTCTGTGTGTGAAGTGAAATAAGAGTCCTATTTCACTTTTTACCCTTGTGGATACCTAATTGTCCCTGCACAATTGATTGAGAGATTATTCCTTCTCTACTCCTGCACAGCATTTCTCTGTCATAAATCAGACTTTATGCATGGGTCTTTCTGTGGGCTAACTTTTCTGTTCCATCAGTCTATTTGTCTAGTCTTATACTGAAACCACAGCAGGAAGATGTCTCTCAACAGTTATTGACCCAGGCTGTGCTCATTAGGGATTAGAAGGCTAAAAGGTAGGGATAGGCAGATTAGTAAGGATCTTGAAAATCAATCAGAAAAGCCTGGACTTGATCTGAGGACCAAAAGGGTACCCTGGCATGTCAAGGAGTAAAAGAGAGAGATTTTGAAGGAGTGTCTTATGAAGATAAATCTAAGAATCAAATCTCAGCCTGGAGACAAGAGAAGAATGAGGAGGTTACTGTAGCAGTCCAAGGCTGATGTCCCGGAGCCTGGAGCAAGGAGGCCGCAGTGGAAACAAAAACAAAGGGATGCAGCCCAAAGACATTTAGAAGAGAAAGTTGAAATGATGGCACTTTGTTATGAGTCAGTGTAAGAGGGAGGAAGTTGGAAACAAAAATAGTGCCAAGATTTACAGCTCGGAAACTGAGAGGTGATACTGGTTTGATGAAAGAAGCTCAGAAAGTAGTTAGAGGAGTAAGTTTTCCACAACTCAATCTGGAGAGCTCCATCCATGCTCTAGAGAATCAAGCAGAGTAGCCTGATGGTACAGAGATCATCTCAGCCCGGCTGTTGAGCAGGGATGCACTGCCCATGGCTTTGGATGTTTGGGAGCTGAAGCAGCACTCTGGGCCACATTCAGGACCCCTTAGGCATTGCTGATTGGATCTGCTTTGCAGACTGAACACAGCTGGATCATAAAGACATCCTGAAGCATATGATTTGACCATTAAGCAACTCCCTTTCCAATGGCAAAGGTCACATATATTAAAAGAGTAGCAGCAACAGAAATAATGACCATAATGAATAGAGAAACTAACTTTAAAAAAGAAAAATAGCTAGTCCTGGTCTAATTAATGGAACTCTATGAATTTAAAGGTATCCAAAATGTACTTTGAATACTTGCAAATACAGAAAAACTTCTTTTCTATTAACCTAGAATGTTTAAATACACATAGCAACCTTCCTTTCTATTGTCCATCCTTGTTGACAGATACCAAAGCATTCAGAACTAATATTATTATTGAAAAGCCAAAAGCATATTTACAGAGACTGAGTGTGTGTAAACAGCAGATGAAGCAGGTCCCTTGAGAAAATAAGTCCCATAGCAGATTATGTTGTGAAAAGACTAAACTAGCGTTTGCAACTCAATTACAGCACCAATTGGATTGTTTAAAAGAGGTTGTTCACATTTGAGGCCATAAAATCATTTCCTTAATTCTTGATACATCAAATAAAATTAAAATTTAAGATTCACTTGATAGAAATGATATGAAAGGCTTTGTTGAATAACCAAAAAAGATTTGGTAACGTAACAACTAGCTAATTCTAGCACACATTTAATAAAGAATGGGTTAAGGGAGGAGTTGGTGGGTTTTTTGTTTTGTTTTGTTTTGTTTTGTTTTTGTATAGGAGAAAAAAGAATGCCTGTCCTTCTTAGGACTACTGACATTTGCAGAAGAAATCCAAGGTGCCATGAGAGCACTGGAGCATGTCCTAGGCCAAAGGGGCTGAGTCAGCAAAGCTAGGCCCCTGGAGTCCCCTAAAACATGGCCAGAGCCCACAGTCAAATGAGGTTACAATGCTGCACAGGCCAAAAGGTGGACGTCTTGAGCCACCTCTCCTTTGTTTTGTGGTGTGAGAGCCAATGGAGACTTTTCTTCTGGGTCCCATAAAGTCTATGCTTAAGCCACTCAGCTTTCAAATGTAGAAAGTCACCAGTATTCTGCACCTAGATACTCCTCCCTCTTGTACACTCATTCATTCCTATGTTTCCTCATTTGCTCATCCACTCATTTGCTTATCCACTTATCCTTTCACTTGCCTCTTCACTCACTCACCCGTGCACTCGCATGCAGTCATCCATGCACTCACACACACTGACTCATCCATTCTCACACATTCACTCCCTCAGCTACTCATCCATCCTCTCTCCTACTCAGTTCTTTTCTCAATAATTTCACAAACATTTCTTGACTGCATGCCTGGTGCTGTGAGGCTCACTGAAGCCCTGACATTGGTACCTACTCTCAAGGAGCTCACTTCCCCCAAAAGAAAAGGGCTGGGGAGGTAGCTCAGTGGTGGAGCACTTGCCTAGCATACACGCAAAGTAGCCACAGCTCAAGACAGCATAATATAAGGGCAACTTGAAAGTAAGAAAATCCAGAGTGTGTAGAAGGAGAAGCTAATTACACCTCTAAAAGTCTGCATGATTTACTTCTCTTATTTGTTGCCTCGCTTCTCACTAGAATATCTTCCCCAGGAGGGCAGAACTTTTTGTCTGTCTTATTCACTGCTGTCTCCCATGTGCCTAAAACAATGCCTGGAACATGGTAGATATTCATGAAAATATCTCCTGAATGGATAAGTGAGTCGAGAGAAAATGAGGGAAATGTGGTGACACTGTCTTTTTAAATGCTTTGCTGAAGTTGGGCCTTGCCAAAAGAGAAGGGTCTTGGTGGACAGCTGGATTCAAATGGCATCTTTGTCTAAGGGAACAGTTGAGACAGTGGTGTGGGAATGGGAAATTATATGGTGTGTTCAGGGAACAGAGCTGCTCAGCAGAGAGGATGCAGGACTCCAGGAGAGAAAGGTGCCAGATAAGATTGGGAGCAGCTCACTGAAAGCTTTCAAAGGTAAGTGGTAGCACTTCCTGCTTTCCTACAGGTATTGGAGTCTCTAAGGAAATTTGGCATCCACTTGCCAAGAAGGTTGGCTGCCTGCATGAGCTGAGCCTCACCCATTGGGTGACTGCAGATGACCTCTGATTCCATCCAGAAGGTCCCCACAGAGCACCCACTGTGGCAGGGAGAAAAGACCAATACAGAAGAAAGAAGTCATAGCAGAAAGGGAGCAGGAAGGACACTGACAGTGAGAAGGGCCTTCTAGCCTGGCTGTCAGGCCCACGATGAAGACAGGCCAGCTGATCCTAAAGGCCCCTGCAACCCTGACATTCTAGGACTCTAATTATAGAAGTGAAAGCTTCATTCCAGATAGCTGGGGAAATCCTGGGGTTCAATTTTACCTCCTGGGGCTTTAGTTCAGCTGGCACTGAGGCAGTTAAAAAGGAATGGAATGGAAATCCAGAGAGCCTACATCAGCCTAATTGTCTCTCAGCAGACTATTTGCTGTTAGATGTCAACAGCTCTTTGAGGAATGCGGAACAGCAGCCTTTTTCACAGGCAAGTGTCGGGGTTTGGTTCCTGATCTTTGCTTTTTGCATTGTGAAGAGGATGGGTCACACAGGGGCAAGAGGAAATTAAAGGCCAGATTCTTTCCAGACTTCCTTTCCAAAAAAGCTCAAGGGAAAGGTAGAGCTGTGTCGAATGGATGGGGTCACTCTTCCCATGAACGAGTCTCAGTTTTCACAGGCTGCTGAGACATGAGCTCCCACTCCAAAGGCTCCCCTTTCTGGCTCTACCCAAGTGGGGCCCATGGGAGGCTGGTGGCATTGGGTGTCATTTGAATATAGAAGCTTTACCCACACAAAGAAAGCAGTTGGGGAGAAAGGCTATGAATGGCCAAACTGGTTATTAGAAAACCACTAGGATTAGTCATGAAAAACACAAATCCATGCTTGAAACAAGCTGCAATCAGTTCTTGCTATGGTTTGACGGATTTGCACTGTTTGCTTAAAAAGTTGGAGTACAGTAGAGTCCAACCTCAGGGAGACAAGCAAAGCCACACAGAGGAGTTGTGGTTGACCGGGTCTAGGATTTGTAGTGGGAGAGGGAGAGAGAGAGAGAAGCCTGACACCTGGGAGGGGCTGAGCATTGCCACCTGATGCTGGGGCAGGCTTTGCTGAGATGGGGTGCATAGGCAAGGGCCAAGGTAAAAAGGTAGAGGATCCAGCTGTGGAGCCTGGTGGAGTGACCAGCCCATGGGCTGTCATGGAGTGGGACTGGGATGGAGTTGGGAAGATATACCTAGGCACCAGAGGGATACAAGGGAACACCCCTCAGGTGTCTGCTCAGTGGTCTTCATGTGGGTCAAGGAGGTTGAGCACAGGAAAGTTCAAATTTGGCCAATCAGTTGGAAAAGCCTTAGGACTAGCCAGATGAATATGTTCAGCAGGCTGTTGGACATACAGGTCTGGGGCTGAAGGAGAGGTGTTCTGGGAGCTCAAGACCATGATATCCCTTTTCTCCAACCTCACCCCAGGTGTCTCCTTCAGCACCACGGCCACCAGGGCCACAGAGTCATTTCTGGTTTGAGACAGAATCCCAGGTGTCCTGTGCTGGGGGCTTCTGGGTCCCTCTGCTGCGCAGGGTGCTTTTCTTGGGGCCTCCAGCTGGTCCCCACTAATGGGGCCCAGGGACCCCTGCCAGGCCAGCCTTGTTTTGCTGCTGTGCCTCCCTTATCAGCTCCATCCTGGCCACATGGAGATGTCCCTCTGCAAGGCCTGCCCTCTGGCCCCACTAAACCCCTCCAGTTACCCAGGGCTCCAGCTTCCCTCTGGCCCTCCATGGACACCCAAGGGCAAGCTCGGCCATGAGGAGGAGGGCCTGGGCACCCAGGAAGCCCCAGGCATCCTCCTTTTCCCTCTTCCCTCTGGCCCTCCTCGGGCACCCAAAGGCATGCCCAGGGACAATGGTGGGCACATTAGTGCGGCGGGAGGGCCCTTGGGACACTGTGGGTCAGCACTTGCCACCTGCAGCATAGGGACAAGGAAGCCACATGGAGGGGTGACAGGGACAGGCCCAGCCTTGGGACTGCTGACTGGCCACTACACTGAGAGGGAGTGCTCCCCCATGGTGAGAGTGATAATGAGTCCTACCCCAGCTCATTCCCCCAGGGCAACTTCAGCCTGGGCACACCCAGGAGGGCAGATGGAGAGGGGACACAAAGACTCGAAGACAACACAGTATGGGCTCCTGGCACTGAGGATTTGTCTCTGGGCAGACAGCGTCCTTTGCTTGGGTGGCAGCAGCTTGTTCCCTGCCTCTTGTTCATTTTATTTTTAGACCCACTTGGCCAGCCTCTCTCCCAGCCTTTGCAGAATGAGAGCGTGCCCAGGGAAAGTGGTGGGCACATTAGTGCAGCGGGCGGGCAGGCAGACGGGCATACTGAGGGGCTGTGAGGACAGCTGATAAATTGTTTGCTTAGCTTCATCTGTTTATTAGTGTGGCAAGAAACTATTTATATTTTAACCCTCCAGGGAGAGTTGTGAATCTCTGGATAAAAAGAGTTGGTGTGCTTCCAACCTGGAAAGTAAGAAATAATCAGTGGTCGCTAATCTCGCCAGGACTGCCACTGGTAGCCTGAGATGCCCTGAGAGGAGCTGCCAGGAAGGTGGGCAGCCCCAAGCCCTCTTCCCCCATGCCTGCAGCCTCGAAGCTTGAAAGGGCATCCAGTGTGCCCAGGTGGCCATCGGGGCTGTCTGTCATGAGGAGTGATATAAGCAAAGGACAGGGAAGGCATGAAAAATGTGGCTGGTGAATCCAGAGAGGGCTTCACACTTGAGAGGATACTACCTGCTCCCCACTCTGTGGGGAGTGCCAGAAGCAACCCAGGAAGTGGCCAGGCTGGAGCCAGCACCAGGGCCAGGGTTCCTTCCCTATACAGGAAGATAGAGTTGGGTGGACTGGGGGGGTCCTGGAAACCCTCTCTCCCTAGTGCAGACCCACAAATGTTCAGAAAGCATGTTGCACTCCTTAGCTTTTTGTGGTGGCGCCCCACTTCCGAGCAGGTGTGGACCACCCTGTTGCAGCACTCTCTCCTCTGTGTTCTCTCTCTCTCTCTCTCTCTCTCTCTCTCTCTCTCTCTCTCTCTCTCTCTCTCTCTTTCTCTGCTCTCAGCTGCTGGGGCCAAGGCCAGTATTCAGGAGGCCCTATGGAGTAAAGGACCTGGAGGGAATCAGATGAGCCTGCCTTGGAGGGAGGGCCATTCCAGCTGGAATCCACTCTGCTCCTGTCATGGGCACCACAGAGGGGCTGACAGGTGGGAGCAAAGCCACCAAGGGACCAGGGTGTGCTAGGACATAGTACCCGTGCTCAGGCAGGGACGTAGAGGCTGTCATGTGTCTGAACCTAGTTTTTGGAAGCAAACTGAGAATTAAGACCTTCCCGCTTGGAGCTGTTTGCGTCTCAGACACCCTTGTATTTAGTCTGCTGTAATGGTGATGTTTGGGGATGCTTATCAATAAGTAGTTCCACAATCTGCCATGGCCTGCTTGTGGCTCCTGTCTCTGCAGCTTACCACTGGGAGACTAAAGTTGAAGGACATATGTAGACACAACTGAGTTCTGCAGCAAGCCTACCTTGCAGGCATCTCAGAGGGTAACAGAGAAAAACAGCCCAACCTGGGTGCCTCTGCCAAAGAGAGTGCTTTGCATTGCAAATGGGACCAAGCAGGGTGCATTTCAGTTCCCATGGAGAGGTTTCTCCATGGCTTCTGGCAACTCTAATGGCCTCTTGTGCCGCATTTACAGCTTTCTGCCCTCAGTCTAAGGTTGTGCTAAGACAGAAGCACCACTGGCCTTCCCTGCCAGACACCTGATTCGAGCTCAGGTTTAGCTCAATCCACAACCCAAGCCTGTTGTTTAGGCTAAATTTATGCACAACATAATCCAAAGCAAACATGTGCCTCTGATAGCTCTGTTTTATGCAGAGTCAGTTTGCTGTTCACATCTTAATTATTTTTTAATAGTTTCACTGCAGAAAATCAAAGGCTGCTGAGTTTTATATTATACTTGGCAACTTATTTTCTTGTGTTTTGTTTTTTGTTTTTTTCTTAACTTAAAATACCTAATTAATCCATGTAATGTGGATTCTTTCTCTCTACACCTTCCATGCTCATAAAATAAACTCACTTCAAATGTAGCTAATTTATTTAGAAGCCTTTTTTTTTATTGCCAGATACTTCAGCAAGTATATGTTCAGGACAAGAAGGCTGTGAAACCAAGGTGATGAATGAAATTCCAACAATCTGAAGCCATTCCAGGAGCTTTTCCACTGCTTGACAAACATCCGCAGCACAAACTTCAGTTTGCAAACTGCCAGTGAGGACCACTCTTCTTCCTTTGGCCTTCACTTCACAGAGTCTTCACCTGAGAGGGCCTGCTTGGCCCTAGCACCTTTGGTGGGGACCCAGAGACCAGGGACCACTTGTCACATTGGTAACACCCTCAGCAGCCTTTACCCCATCCCTCCTGTACCATTGGTTTTGTGTGGCTGCCACTTCTGAGTGCCATGCTGACAGATTCCAAGGGAGGACACGACTTATCTGTGGCCACTCAGCTGGTCCATGAAGAAGCCAGAAGATCATCCTACAGCTACTTGATTCCAGATCCTTTTGTAGTCCAAGGAAAATCCCACCAGGCCTCTGCCTTGAGGGGCCTCCAAGGTAAAGAGGGGCCCTGGAGACAGAGGGTTGGGACCCGTCTGCATGCTAGCTCAGCTGCCTCCTGGGCAAGGTACATCTTTCAGGCCTGGCGACAGACCTCATTGGTGCTTCCATCCCTCCTGAGCCATGTCCTGTCAATCCCCATATCCCACCACATGTGGCTTAATATGAAATCTCAAGAAACTAAGAGGCTATTTAGTTGTGACTATCCCTTCATTCTGTTGTATATAGGGTCACTATGAGTCAGACACAACTCGATGGCGCCTAACAACAACAATATCCCTGATGACCAAAGAAAGGAGATTTATTTGCCAGATTATTTAAGGTGAGTTGTCCAAGCTGTTTCTCCTCAGCCCACACATTGGTCCATTGGTCTGGGGCCTGACAAGGGCACCTGCAGCTCTCCAAAGCCTGTCTTCAGCTCCCGTCTGGAACTGGCACCTGCAAAGAAGGATGAAGGAACCACTTACAAATGACTACCAAGGGCAAAATGCAAAGCTCCTTCTGCCTGTGCTGAGAAGGCAGCGTCCCTCAAAGACTCCTGGCAGACAGATTACAGACTAACCTTGTCAACAGGGAATGAAGGATGGGGAAAGGGCCACATTGGATCATAGCCACCTTGGACATGTCCAGTAGGCTGGACTCCTCCCAGGCCCCTGCTTGAAACTTGCTTTGGCCGCCACCTCTACCCCTGCCTGCTGACCTGCCTTTGGCTAAGCAGGACTGCTCAGGGCTGGGGCATCTGTGTTGATTAGAAGCTGCATTGGACTCAAAGGCCTTGTCTTAATACTTCTTCAATTTGGCTTAGAAGCAGGCTGTGATGCAAAGGAAGACGCACAGGGCCGGTCCTCACTTCCTTGTTGGCCATTCTCACCTCTGCTCTAAGATCAAAATGTCTCCGGGATGCTGTATAACTTCATTGGCTGAGGAATACAAAAGGATGAACATCCAACCTGAGCTCGGTAGCACTCTCAAATGCAGCTTGTATGTACTGTAGTAGCTCTTAGAGACATGTGCAGATAGAAGGAAGGCATAGCCATCTGCAGACAGCAACTCCCAGTGATGCCTCCATGCATCCGCTCAGCAAATTTTCATTGAGCCCCCAATAGGTGCCAGGACTTGTATCAATGCTGGGGGCTACAGTGATGAGTAAGACCCCTGCCTTCAGGAAGTGAGTAACCTACTGGGGGAGCCAGATTGAAAAGCCCCAGTGACCTTTGAGAAAATCATTATCACTGGGTGATCAATGTGTGGTGGAGCCATGTTCCTTAAGCCTCTAGAGGGTGTTTCCTGATTTCTTCTAGCTTCCGGGCAGCGCCAGGTCTTGCTGTCTTGTGTCTACATCACACCGATCCCTCCCTTTATCTTCATACAATCATCCTCTATGTTTCTCTTATTTCTGTGTCTTATTTGCTCATAGTAACACTTATCATTGGATTTAAGGCATACTCAGTCCAGGAATGATCTCCTCTTAAGATTATCACCTTCGCTTGGGTAGCTGAGACAGGAGGATTGCAAGTTCAAGGCTAGCCTGGGCAAAGTAGCACAATCCTATCTCAAATAAAAGAAAGAAAAAAAAAGAAAAAGAAAAGAAAAGAAAGGAAGGAAGGAAAGAGAGGGAGAGAGAGAAAGAAGAGAAGAAAAAAAGAAAAGAAAAGAAAAAAGATACTGACCTTAATTACATTGGCAAAGACATTTATTCCAAATGGCACACACCCTTGCCTGGGGGGCAGTGAGATGCTGTCGGAGCTGCTCAGCTGGCATTCAGCACTCCCCAGTCAGATCCCAGACTAGCTTTGTGGCCATACTCTCCACACACCCATCCTCCTTGCACACCCCTATATCCTAGCCTGGATGCCTTTACCCCCCAGAATACCCTGTCCTCCTCTGCCCCAAGGTCTCTGATGGCTTCCCCCTTGCCTGGAATACTCTTACCCACCTGCTTCCCTTCTTTCCATCTTTCCAAGGCTCAGCTCAAAGCCTTCCAGCTTCACAGAGCCCCTTCCCTTTGTTCTAGTCCTTTCCTGAGGTCTACATCCAGACCAAAATCACAGTAGTCTCAGAGACGGCTTGCTGAACAAGGAGTCTTTCTCCTCCTTGGATTTTACTAACATGGGAATCTCTCACACTTCGTCCATAGTAAGGTGTGCAATGCATTTGTTTTGGAATGAAATTGAAGGTGATTTGTGCATCTTATTGCTTCTCCCATTGCTTAGTGGGGAAGAAAATTAACCAAGTCAGGAAGGGAAAGAAGGCAGGAAAAACAGCTGCGAGAGGAATCAGGGTCACCCAGCATGGCATCTGGCATTCAGCAGCCCTGACTTCTGCCCTAGCCTCTCCAGCTGCCCCCTTTTCTGCAGCTGCACTCCCCAGTCGAGGGTCATCCTGCTTGTCTGCAGTTCTGTGAGGGCCTGCAATTGTCTTAGCACAGAGGACTTGGAGTTCAGTGTGTCCATACCTGAGATGAGGGCAGCTCCTGTTCAGACTTCATCAGCCTTTGTAAATGTCCCTATAGTTCCCTTCTTGTCTCTGGCCAAGCACACTAGACCTCTTCCCTTTAGTTTCTCAAGTTTCTGAGAAAGGAAGGCTGGTTCTTTCTGTCTGGACCCTAAGCCCACAGGTAAAGGTCACACTAAAGCCCAACTATGCAGCACCTCTGGAGTTTGTCCCCAGGACCTCTTTCACTTAGGGACTCACAGACCCTAGCAGCCATCCACTCTGTTCATTTGAGGGCTTGATGATTTGCCCACAGTTTCCTCTTTGTCTCCCAATCTCTTCATACCTACCTCCAGCCCAGACCACTAGCTCAAGGACTCTATCCTAGGCCACTATGGTGTGAACAGATAGAGCATGAACTCTGATATCAGCCTTGTGTTCACATCACAGTTTGGCCTTTTACTGGCTTAGGCCTTGCTCTGTGACTCAGTTTCCAATGAACTCTTTCATCCATTTATTCAGTAAAAAGAAAGAAATCTTTATGGAACACCTATTAGGTATCAGACCTTTTATATGCTACATGTCAAGGGTGCAACTGTTAAAAGGGCAGAATCCCTGCCCTCTAGGAGGTCAGAATCCTGTGAGGTTGCCTTAATCTGTTTGCTGTTGCTATAACAAAATACCTGAGACTTTATAAATACGAAGAATAGAAATTTAAGCTAGGCACGGTGGTGCACACCTGTAATCCCAGTGGCTTGGGAGGCGGAGGCAGGAGGATTGCAAGTTTGAGACTAGAGGCAGTCTGTATAACTTAGCAAGACCCTGTCTCAAAAACTAAAAAAAAAAAAAAAAAAAAAAAAAAAAAA
>VMDO01011038.1:56849-68909 GCA_007922755.1 Pedetes capensis | reverse complement strand
ATCCTTACGACTGGGTCAGCACGCAACTTCACAATAAATGGAGAAAAGATTGAGGTTGTCCAAGATTTTGCTTTGCTTGGCTCTATAATCAACACCCATGGAAGCAGCAGTCAAGAAATCCAAAGACGCATTGCTCTAGGAAAAGCTGTGGCAAAAGATCTCTTTAGAGTATTGAAAAGCAAAGATGTCACATTGAAGATGAAGGTGCATTTGACTCATGCCATGGTATTTTCAGTGGCATCATATGGTTGTGAAAGCTGGACATTGAACAAGAGAGATAGAAAAAGAATTGATGCTTTTGAATTGTGGTGCTGGAGATGTCTTATTGAATATACCACAGACTGCCAAAAGAACCAACAAATCTGTCCTAGAAGCACAACCAGAGTGCTCCTTGGAAGCAAAAATGGCCAGACTGCATCTTATATATTTCAGACATGTAGTCAGGAGAGAACAATCCCTGGAGAAGGACATCATGTTTGGAAGAGTGGCAGGTCAATGCAAAAGAGGAAAACCCTCCACCAGGTGGATTGACACAGTGTCTGCAACAAGGGCTTAAACATAAATAAGATGATTTGCCTGGCACAGAATCAGCAAGTCTTTCAATCTGTTGTACATAGGGTTGCTATGAGTTGGACTCGACTTGAAGGCACCTAACAACAATAATCCTATGAAATGTTAATGAGCACTGTGCAAGGAGAAAAAGAAAATTTATCGTCCAATAGGAGCTACCAACCTTTCTTTACCAGAAAAATTCTCAGAACATTTAACACAGTAAAGTGCACTGTGAAGCTTACAGAAAGATCTGAATATGCAGTATTTGTCAATTTTCTTTGATCTCAGACCATTGCTGTTGTTGAGAATTTCACAGGACTTTCCTGTAGAGCATATTCTGAGAAATTTCATGGAAGGCCATTCCTGAGCTCCTTTGCTGCTCCAAGATAGCATGGAGCTGAGGACCACAGCATTCACTGGTGTATGGCACAGCCCAGTGGGGAAGAAATCATTTCTACGTCGGGCCTGCACTGTTCGAAAACAGCTCCTCAGTTCGCTGAGAATCCTGCAAGGTCCCCAGATGCACTGCTTGCAAACTGCCAAGCAGGCAGCTTGGCTGGATTTTTGTTCACATCAGGCGAACTTGCTGGCATCGAGTAGAGCCAGGGAGATGGTGCATTCTTGGGCTCCTTTTCCATTAACCACACTGCAGCTGCAGCCCGTGGCTAAAATGTTCTTCAGCTTCCCTGGGCACGTGTCCAGCAGCACTGAGGAACATAGAAGCCGCGGAGAGCGGCGATATTCTCCCTTTGAGGATTTCCTATGTTACTGCCTTTTTCTTAACTAAAGGAATCCTATAAGGCACACCCAGGGTTCCAACGTTTAAAGAAATTCAGCTGATCCAGCTATTTGATGGCTACTTGGCTTCTTTATGCCACTGTGGACACTTCCATTGATAAGAAAACCACCATGTACAAAGAAATCCCTTAGTGATCCAATATGGGGGGGACTCTTTATTTTGGTTTAAAGCGTGACTCCCTACAGATTTCATCTGCTTGTTTTGTTCAAGCTTCTGGGGTCATTCAGAATGAGCCTAATCCCCTCCCACAAGACACCACTGAAAATCACAGACATAATTGCCTTGTAGTTCTGAGGATACAAAAGATAACGGCAAAAATGTTCACGGTGTAATCGACAGTTACGGAATATGTTCAGCAGGATTCAGCCTTTGGTATCCTCTTTGCTCTTAACATTTGGGTACAAAATTCTTGTCTAGGTGAATGGATAATAATATTAAAAAGAATATTTATATAGCCAAAGCATGAGTATGTAACATAATGCTTCTGTTAGGATATGAGTAAATATTCTAGTTGACATTGAGCTGTCAGATAGAAATCCCCAAATATATATGCAGCAGCTGAAGCCAGATCATATGCTGTCAGTGAGTTATTGTCTGACCATGGATCATATAAAGAGCTGAGCAATGGCAAATGAGTGAAGTATTCAAAGGAGCGCCCTAGCCAGGGGTTGGATCTAGGCGCCGTTTGATCTGTGGCCAACTTGGTCACAGATATCGATTACAGCAAATTCTACAAGATAGGCATATCATTGCCTTAGTAACATAATATGCGGCTCTCATGGTGTTTCTCTTGAGTATATAAATGTCACCAAAATGCATTTCCACCAGTGAGACGTATTTTGTTAGGTGACTCACTATAAAATTTGGGGAGGGTAAAGAGCTTTCAAATGTTCTAACTACAGAAACTAGATATGCATCAAGCCCTACTTTTGAAGTGTTCCACAATCACTCTGGACCCTAATCAACTTAAAGAAACAAACCTACTTTAAGACCCTATAGTTACATAAAAGAATTGCTCAATTGACTAACACATTTCTCAAGATCCCAAACACCAGCCAAATAGCACTTAAAGGTGTGTAGAACTCGGAGTTTATCATCTTGTTATTTCTACTGTTCTCATGAGAGTTCAGTATATTTTGAGTCTATTCTGGGAAAAATTTAGAACTAATGAGTCTTTTAGTCATTTTGAGGGATCATTTTCACTGAATACTTTGTTTTATCTCAGAAAAGGGGATTTGTAAAAATTATTTATCTTAAATGATATGCTTCAATATACCCTGCTTTTTCTAGAACAAATTTTCTCCGTTTTGATCTGAGGTAAATGATTGCTACTTATGATAAACAAGTCACATACTTTCTAAGAGATACTTTAGAAGCAAAAATCTTGCATCTTCTTTATTTTCTCATTTTTTTCCCTCAGAAACTAAATTTTGTTTGGTCTATTTGTTGACATTGGACTGAAAATACCTCCTAACATTAGCAAGAGTGTTCTGGAAATATATACGTAGGACAGAAAACATCTAAAAGTATCTAAAAGTTCAATGGGCTTCTACCAATATCTAGTAAAATTTTCTATCCACTGCAGAAATAAAAAGAATTCCTAATACATACATGTCCAATCTTCCTTCTTTCCTTTTATTCATTGAAGAGAGAGGAAGAGGGAGGGAGGGAGGGAGGGAGAAAAGAGCGAGAGAGATTCAGACAGGAAAAATAAGATCTCTGAATCAGAGAACTGAGAACAGACTGTTACTCAAAGAGCCTCTTATCATTGGTTTTTCATTCCCCATAGGCAAAACAATGGGGGAAAATCTTCACTTGAGCATTTAGCTGTTTTGTACCATAGGGGAGGAGCCCTGAAATGATGAGAATCATATTTGATACAGGGTGCCTGGAACGTGGGCTCCATACCTCTCTTTGTTCCAAAAGGAGAAAGTCTTTTGCCCTGGAATGTAAACAAATCTTCCCTGGAGAGGGAATGAGAAAGGCAGGTATTTTACTGCCTTGGTATAGAGCAGATGGCTGCAGGACAGCTGAGTCTTTATAACTTTTACAATACACAGATACACACCGTCCCTTCTATGGCCTGTTTTCTTTTCAATCATCATTTAACCAGGTTAGCCATTGTCCTTGTCTCACGAAGCCTGGACCCTGTTGAAACATGAAAATATTCATGAATCTTCAAATGCCACAAATCCCACCAGAGGCTCCTGGGTGCCTCCTTCTACCTGGAAACACACCACGCAGAGAGGAAGGGTAGAAAGGAATAGAAGAGGCTCATTGTTTGCTGAATAGTCACCATGTGGACTTGTCTTTCTTTCTTTTCCTCCAGTGGCAAGGGGCTTATTCCTACTTCATGCTCCCGTTCGTTATATTTTTGAAATGTTCATATTGTTATCGAATTCTTTTATATAGTGTATGTAAGTCTATGTAATTTTCCCTATTTATTGGTTCTTTTTAGATACTCTAGTAACTTAAAAATAACTAAATTTTAGTTCCACCAATTATTTTAAATTAATAAGCATTATTTAAATGTTTTTATTATAAAACTGAATATTTTGCCATTATGATTGTTGTTGTTAGGTGCCGTCGAGTTGGTACCTGACTAACAGCGACCCTATGTAACAAACAAACACTATTGTCAGTGCTTCTCTGCTGTTTATAGGGTTTCCAATGGCAGATTGATTTTTGCGAGTGGGTTGCCAGGTCCTTCTCCCAAGCTTAGAGCACCTGGTGTTCCCAGGTGGTCTCCTATCCAAGTACTAACCAGGGCTGACCCTGCTTAGCTTCCGAGATGTGTCAGGATCAGACGCCATAGGACTACGGCTGCAGGCCTACCATCATGATTATTTAGCCTAATATGCTCTAGTTTGGCAATAATTTACTTAAGGAACAGTTTCTTCGAAAAATCAAGGCATTTTAACCAATTCAAGGTACAGAATGAGACTATTACCTCTTTTTATCTGTACCTAACATCTATTTTGATGTTCTATTAACTGTTCTCACACTTCAGTTGACTTTTCAAAGCTATCTTTGCTATATTTAATAAGGAGGACCATTATGTTTTTTGCTATATTTAATACTCATAAGGAATAGTGGCCTCATTAGTAAATACTGGTTTATAATAACCATTGAAAAATGGTAAGAACTATTATTCATGGTTGTTATTCTGCTAAAGTTACTCTAGATAATAACCATAATTCAAATAATGATTTGCACATGTTGGTCAATTCATCCGTTTACTAGTAGATCATTTATAAGTATTGATTGATCCAGCTTAATTTTACCTCCGAAATAACTGGACAAATCCAATTTATTTCAGTTAGTAAGATGACACTGTTACATTTGTTTACAATTACACACATTTTTAAATCCAAGTGTTTTAATTTACCTACTTTATAAATAATCTGGTTTTATGAATGGACTATTGTAATTTAAATTTGAATCTAATTTTCATAGTAGAAATGTAAGATATATTTAGGGCAAATTGAATAGAAAATGACTCAGATTATGGAGATATTTTGAACTATTAACATAAGGATTTGGAATTCATTCAACAAAAAATATTTTTGAAGTACTTCTGTGTTCAACAGACTCTCTGATGGGGAGAGTATAAACAACAATCTCTAAACTTACAAAAAGAACCTCAGAGAGTCTAATTTCTAGTGGAGGAGACAGAGAATAACCCAGATAAAATAAGTGAAGCATATGGTATGCTAAATTGTATTGTTAAATAATGACAAATGCTCAGGAGAAAACAGTCAGGTGAGAAGGAATGAATGATGAAGGAGCAAGATGAATAGAAATTTTAGATAGGTTAACAGGTATCCAGAAGGCCATCATCTTAATGTTGGTCTTAATTTCAAATTAAAGAGAGGTTTCAGAAAATTTTCCTTAGTAACCTCGTTTCTTGTTGCTTTTTAATCCAGAAATTCTCTCGACTTTTCTTTAGCTTCCTCTACCCCATCATCTTTCCCATTAGAAGCAGCATAGTACGTGGGAAAATCCAAGGTCTCCACTTGATGAGAATTCTTCACAATTTTGTAAGTGGACACAGATCACATTAGAAAAGAAAAATCTCAGTCCAAGGACCAAAACCCAAGAATGTGTGAAAATATGACAACTTGGAATTAAAGTGAGAAAATTCCAGATGGTCTAAGGCTGTTTGCGTTTAGGCAGGACAACATGAAATTGAAATATTTTCACTTTTTCATCCTAGCCTGGCTCCCCCCACCAGAGAGTTGAGCCCACGGATCTCTGGCTCTCTTATGTGCCTTCTGAGATTGCAAGCTTATTTAAACATTGACCTGAAGAAACCAAAATAAGGAAGACAAATAGACTTCAAGTATTATTACACATTATTTTGTAATTCCATGGTAAATTATTTGAGCTATTCTTTTCCTTTGTGCAAATATTTTCAGTTGATTAAAGGTAGATGTATTTTCAATCCCCCATATATCAGCTTGTCATGCTGCAGGGGTTTGCATGTTGCTGTGATACTGAAATCTATGCCACCGGTATCTCAGATACCAGCAGGGCCACCCATGGTAGACAGGTTTCAGCTGAGCTTCCAGACAAAGACAGACTAGAGAGAAGGATCCAGCAGCCCACTCTCAAAACAATTGGTCATTGAAAATCCTATGAATAGCACAGAAGCACTGTCAAATATAGTGCTAGAAAATGAGCTCTCCAGGCTGGAAGGCACTCAAGAAACCACTGGGGAAGAGTTGCCTCCTCAAGTAGAGTTAACCTTAAAGATGGGAATGGAGTAAAGCCCCTGGGACCTCCTTCTGCTGATGCAGCATGACTCAAAATAAGAAGAAACACAGTGGCTACAACAATGGGCTCAAAATAAAAAGATCATGTGTATGGTGCAGTGTCGGATAGTGTTTTGTTCTGTTGTACATACAGTCACCAGGAGTCTGATCCAAATCAGCAGCACCAAACAACAAACAAAATATTTTGAAATGATAACATGACCTGTTCTCCTTTTGGAAAACAGGAGATAATGAGATCATGACTCCTGGTATTTCAGCGTATTCATCTATGGAAATTCTTCATGAAGTCTTCTCTCTCAGGTACATTTCATCTCTTCCACATAACCTTTGCCAACCACACCAGTCTACCTTGAAACCTCTTTCTCTCTGGCACTTACCATTCATGCCTAGATTTGTTAAATGTTCTTATTTTGCCTTATGTCTCTAAACTATAAGTTCCTTAGAGAAAATGAACTGTTCATAGGCATTTTCCATATTCTTCATTATACCTAAAATTTCTGTGCTGCTTAATAGTTAGTTACCTTCTGGTTGATGGACTGATTCACCTTATGTCTTATCTTACTTATGGAAGTTCCCTTTCTGTTCAGGCTGGTGTGACTGTGGCATAACTCTAGATTGTTGGAAAATGGTAGCAATGGTAGAACTAACTGAAGTCCTGAAATTAGGGGTGGGGGAAGTAAGGAGGGGGAAAGAGAAGGCTTTTGCTCAAGTCTTCAAGCAACTGCATATCCTAAGCAGAGACCCATAGTCAAGGTTGTTGTTGTTGTTAGGTGCCTAATTTCAGCTTTGATCACAACCATTTTGATCTGTTTCTTTGCTTGTACTTATTTATTTATTTGTCTTCCTAACCATGAGAGTCTGCAGGCCTAGCACCCTGGCATCCAAGGTCATGTGATCTCAGAAGCTAAGCAGGGTCAGCCTGGTTAGTTCTTGGATAGGAGAATGCCTGGGAACACCACGTGCTGCACACTAGGGAGAAGGACCTGGTAATCCTATCCTACTTAGTGGAAAAGGCACAATTTAGGGAGCAGAAAGGAGGAGGGAGTGATCTAGCAAAAGGAAGAGATGATTGGAGAAGAAAGGAGGGAGAAGAAGAACAAGGAGGAGTGAAGAATGAGAGAGAGGGTGACCTCAAAGTAAACAGCCCAACTTTAATAGTTTGGGAAATAATTATAATAATACCAGTAATACCAAAGAATGGTAATAATACAAATGGGCTAGATTATTCATGTAATACTACTGACAATGTAAAAAGATAGATCACTACAGAAAAAAGTTTGGACCATAAACATAATTGGGATGCAAGGGCACATAGAAAAGTAATCCCACAAAAAGACATGCAATGTAGGAGAGAGGCCTTTGGTGAGGGGGTGGAAGAAGAGGAAGGAGGTGCACAAGAGGGTAAGAGGGAAGTTATCTGTGCAATGTACAATGAAACACATATACGGAAATGTCACAATGAAATGCATGTCAGAATGAAACACATTAAGTTGTACATTAAAAATTTCAAATAAAAAAAATCAACCATTGACAACCCTATGATTAGCAGACAAGCACTGTCATAGTGCCAGGCATGGCACAGTGTAGGGGACTGTTTCATTCTATTGTATGCAGGGTCGCTATAAATTGGCCCCTAACAACAACAACAACAAAAACAAAACATGAGAAATTTAGTAAGAACTTCTGGGAGAGTGCTCATCTTCCAGCCATGCTAAAATCCACAGGAAAACTGTCATTCTAGAACAAAGGCAAGCCATGACTCAGCCTGACATAGGGAATGGTCTAAAACTCAATAGTAGCTTTGCCTGTTTGCCCATGACATTTAACTTGGATTCCTATCCTTGAGGCTTTCTCTTAAGAGAAAGGACTAGATAAAATAATTACTTGAAATGATTACAAATAGGTCTCCTATGTAACTCTGGAATTCTTTTATGTTTTAGACAGGAGTTGACATTTCCTTTGTAAAACTGAAAAAATTTTTAACTTTGATCAAACTCGGGACTGGTCATGTAGTGTTTGGTGTTAATATGGTGCTCTCACTTGCTTTTTTTTTTTAAGCTATTTGCCTTTTCTTCTACCTCTCCTAGACCTATAGTCAGTCCATCAATGGGTGATTTAATTTACTCATTGAATCATCATATTGTGAGGTTACAACCTTCCGGATCATCCCTGGTTCCATATCTACCATCTAAGTATTCTCTGATCAAAACTTGTTGTTGTTAGGTGCCATCGAGTCAAATTCGACTTATAGTGACCCTCACAGGATTTTCAATGGCTGATTCTTTCAGGATTGTTTCAAGAGTGGATTGTCAAGTCCTTCTCCAATTTTTACAGTTCTGGGAATCAAACCCAAGTCCTCAGAGAGTGCAAGGCTCTATTAATTGAGCTAAACCCCAGCCCGCTGAGCAAACCTAGTGACTTCTAACATTTTTTTCCATCAAATTCTGCAGACTTTAACCTGAAAATTCTGAGTTTTGACTCAACATAATATTCCCAGTCCCTAAACTGCTGAAGGTAATTGTCTAACTCTGGACAGATTGTTTAACCGCATGGACAGATTCCACCGGGCTTCGACCTTCAGCACCACTCAGCAGTCCTCACCCGGATCTCTAGCTGTTCTCCTTTCTCATTACTTCATTGTGATGTTTATAATCCTTGTGTTTCTCCTTTAGTCCCTATATCTTCTCTCTCACTAAGTGATACTACGTTCCACTGCAGTCCTGGATTTAAACCCCTAAATCTGTCATTTCTGTCCCTATCATGCCATCTTCTCCCCTATTCCTGCCAAAGTCCCCTTTTCTGATTTCCTCCTCTCAAGTTCCAAAGGAAAAGGAGGCTTTATCCTTGATGCAGCTGATGGCACCAAACAACATCATCATCCTGGTCTGAGCCTTTTCTTCCCTACTTCCTCCTTGATCCCTTTTAAAGCTGGGCCCCACCCATTGCTTCTCTTCTGTTCTTTTCTCTCCCTTTTCTCTGCTGGTTCCTTTCTCACCATTTACAGTTATGTTCATCTCTTCTATAAAATATGTTGTTGTTCCTGTTAAGTGCCGTCAAGTTGGTGTCCAACTCATAGCAACCCTATGTACAACAGGTTAAACACTATTGTCAGTGCTTCCCTGCTATTCACAGGGTTTTCAATGGGTGATTGGTTTTTGGAAGTGGGTTGCCAGGTCCTTCTCCCAAGCCTATAGCACCTGGTGTTCCCAGGTGGTCTCCCATCCAAGTACTAACTAGGCCCGACCCTGCTTAGCTTCCAAGATCTGATGGGATCGGACGCCACAGTGGTACAGCTGCAGGCTCTATAAAATATAAATTCCTAAAACTTGTGTCACCTGCTGGCTACTGCCTGAAGCTTGACTTCCATTTAGAATTTAGTTTGTAAAAGACCAGTCTGTGTGTGTTCTATGTGTAGCTTTCTTCTGCTTCTTATATGATTTGTAAAAACAGCATAAGTATGCATGGGGCAAGAGCAGGAATCCTAAATGCACAGCCAAGGTGTGCTGGGAAGAAGTCCCCACCAGCCCCTGAGCAGTCCCCTTCATGACCACTGGCAGTCAGCAGTGCTCAACATTCACCTCCTTTCACATCACCCCTTTTAAAAAACTTTCTTTATTATGAAATTTAACATAGATACAGAAAAGTGAACCAAATGTAAGTGAGCAGCTTAATGAAATATTATAAAGTGGATTAGCTGGTAACTCACACCCAGGCAAAGGGATGAGATACTGTCAGCTTCCAAAGGCAACGCAACTCTAACTCCATACTCAACCCTTCCCTTCCCAATCACAAACCATTTGGGGAGAACCATTATTTTCGCTTCTATAGTACTCACTTCCTGCCTGGAATAATATAACCACCACG
Organism: Pedetes capensis; assembly: GCA_007922755.1. Taxonomy (NCBI): domain Eukaryota; kingdom Metazoa; phylum Chordata; class Mammalia; order Rodentia; family Pedetidae; genus Pedetes; species Pedetes capensis. Next base: position 58,919 of record VMDO01011038.1, on the reverse strand, counting down.
TGCTTATCCCTAAATAATATAGTTTAATTTTGTTCTGTGTATAAATGGAACCATGTGCTGCCTGTATTGAGAAATCTGGGTTCTTTTTTCTCAGTAAAAAAATTATATTTAAAGATTTATCTTTTGGGAGTGAAGGATTAATGCTTTTTTCTGCACAGTATCCTTATATAGCTATAAGCATATATTACCATAGGGTATAAAACTGGAAGTAAAAAATGCTAAGGCATGTGATGTATAAATCTTCAATTTTACCAGAAAATGACAAACTACTTCCCAATGGATTTGACTAATTTATGTTACTCCCCACAGTGAAGTGTACGGTTGCTCCGAATTATTACCGTTTTCTGTTCTCATATTTTCTTTTATAATTATTTAGCCAATCTAACTTGGATTTACCTTCTTATAAACACTCATTCAAGCTCTTCCCCTATGTTTTATAGGCTTTCTTTTTTGCTTTCATCTTTTCCTTATATGTTTATAATACTTCTTTATGTGTTCCAGATATGACCCCTGTGTTAGTTAGACATATTTTCAGTATTTTTTCCATGACTTTCCATTTAATTTTCTTATATCCTTTGGTAAATCAAGTTTTCATATTTTAATGTCAAAAATGTATAGGTAATCCTCAGCATATGATGTGATGACAACTCAATGAATCCATAGAAAATGGAAAATAAGGTAAGTCGAAGATGCACTTAATACACCTCTCCCACTGAACATCATAGCTTAGTGTAGCCCACCTTAAACAGGCTCAGAACACTCAGATCAGTCTACACTTGGGCAAAAATCATCTAACACAAAGCTGATTTCCTAATAAAACTGTAAATGCTTCATGGGATTTTTGAATAATGTATCTAAGTGAAAAACAGAATGACTGCGTGAGTCCTCACCTGTAAGGTTGCAGCCAACATCGCTCTGGAACTAAAGAGCATGTGAAGCATCAAACTAAAATTAAGGCAAAGATGTTGATTGTGCTGTAGAGATAAGAGTACAAATCTCTTCTTGCTGATCAGGTTCATGGACAACTGGAAGAAGGGACTAAGGCATCAACACTGGAAGCTTAGCAGGCATGGGGTTTTTCTGGAATAGATCAAGTGTTCATCATACAATTTTTCTTCTTCTATTCATTATATATTTCTCTGTAACAAGCAAAGAATCTTGTATCTGCCCATCAGCTTTTGTGAGTCTCTCCTAACTGGCATCCATTTCTTCTAACATCTATATGAAGCTGCTGATAGTTGGAAATGTCTCCACCAGTTTCTTTGCTATGAACTTTATCAGTTCCTTGGGTATAACTTTGTCCTCCTCTGCCTCAATATCTTCCTTCCTTCATTCCTTCCTTCCCTTCCTCCCTCCTCCATTCCTTCTCTATCTTTTTTCTCTTTCTTTCTTTGGGTCAGTCTTTCTTTTTCTTTTTCTTTTTCTTTCTTCTTTCCCTCTCACCTTCCCTTCCTCCCTTCCTTCCTTCTCTTCTTTTCTTTTCTCTCTCTCTCTCTCTCTCTCTCTCTCTCTCTCTCTCTCTTTCTTTCTTTTCTTTTTCTCTTTCTATCTTCTTTTTCCCCCCTCTCCCTCTCTCCCTCTATCTCTCAGCAATCAGCCCTTCACGGGGAAGCTCTTCAGCCTCTGTGCCAACAAGCTCATGAATTCCTCTTCATCACTGTCCAATTCTTGAAGTTTTTTCACGCACTGAAATCTTATTTACTATTTCACCAACAGAAGGATCTTGTTAAAGCCTTTGAATGTGTTCCCATAAATCTTTAGTACTTTCTCTTAGTGCCATTTGTGCATTGCTGTGTGACTTCTCGCCACCATGCGGAGATGATCTAGATAGATAGATAGAAACTTAGAGCAGGCTAAAATCTTTCCAAAACTCTCAAGAGTGTTCAATCACACTCAGTGGCTTTGACAACCTGTGAAAATATTCGGTATCAACAGTATGGTTTGGGTTTTGTTGGTAGGCTGGTTGATGGCTTGGTTGGTTCTACGAGACAGAGTCTCACTATGCAGCCTAGGTTCACCTTGAGTTTATGAAGCTCCTGCCTCACCCCTCAGCCTCCTGAGTGCCTGGAT